>OY757931.1:974419-1026919 GCA_963585895.1 Sepioteuthis lessoniana | reverse complement strand
TGTATATATTTATAATCAGTCTAGCAACATTCTTCGAATGTCGATAGATCAAATAAAAAAATGACTTTTCACTGAAAGAGACAAGAAACGGACGAAAAAATGACAAACCAAGACTACGCAGATGATCTAGCGCTTCTTACAATACTTCTCCCCAAGCTGAATCTCTGCTGCACAGCCAAGAGCAAACAGGAAGAGGCATTAGCTTTTACCTGGACGCAAATAAAACAGATTTCATGATCTTTAAACAAGGAGTTATTTCCACTTTCAGTGGAAGGCCTTTAAAATTACTGGACTAGTTCAGATATCTCGGCAGAAATATCTCATCTACTGAAAGTGTTGTCAATATACGCTTAGCGAAGGCATGAGCTACTATCGATACTTTATCGATCATATGGAAGTCTGATCTTTCCGACAAAACAAAATGGGATTTTCTCCAATTAACTTAAAGCACTTGATAATAGAATTATTTTTAAATAAAAAAATTATGATATCAATAGATTAAAACAAATTATTTCACAGTAATTGTTAAATCACTAAAACTAATAGAATTAAGGCCTTTTTTTATTTTTATTTAATTTACATTAAAAGAAATCTAAAATGATTTACAATAAAATGATTGCTTTTATTACAGAAATTATGAATAAATCCGATTAATAAATCACTGACAACATTCGGTTAGATAACACAGTATAAAACACACCAAATACAATACAACGTCATAATGCAAACTTGATTGCCTGCTACGATACGACAAAGCCTATGTAACACGTGGCAAGAACATTTTCGCCTTCAAACTGGCCACTTAAGAGCAAACAGTTATAATATATGGAATTTAAATTGCAGTATAAAAATCAGTCAATAAAAACGTGAATGAAATACAGGAATTTTTGCTTGAGCATCTGTACATGATCGACACTTAACCAACATGTCTTACAAGCCATTCAACTCTGAGGCTGTGTACTAAAACGATAATTCCCCACACATGTCTGGACTTTCCCTGTCTTCCAGCTGGGATGGAAGTTTACTTGTCTCTCTTGGCCATTACTTTGTCATCGGGCAACATCTGACAAAAAAATTCAAACCCAGTGTCGATATAGAATATTCCGACGATTGCCACTAATGTTTTCTGTGTGGCTCGATGAGGGTGAAAAGAACGGATACGGAAAACAAGGCCAGGTAGAAGAAAATTTCCATTTATAGTGATAGTAGTGGCAAACCGATTGCTTTATTCGCTTTGGTTTAATCTCTAACTGAATGGTATATCGACCTTCGTGGGTTTTTAATGCCAAATCTATCCTACTAAAAAGACAGTAAGGAATAACTTTCCGAAAATTATTAGTCTGAAAGAGAACTAAAAGCATAACAGGAATTCGAACTTGCACAGTTCAGCTCGTTAACCATAACGGAATTAGTGGAGAGGTTAGGTAAAGACGTGTTTATAAATCAAAATGATTCAACAATGAGATATGTTGTTCAGTTCGGGAAGAAATTCAAAAGACAATCATTATTACTTATATTTATTTACGTGACTAAACAGGAATGAAGACAACCCAGTTGGGTGGGGCTGTAACATACACTGACTACATTTCTGCTGAGGGGTAAGACCA
Organism: Sepioteuthis lessoniana; assembly: GCA_963585895.1. Taxonomy (NCBI): domain Eukaryota; kingdom Metazoa; phylum Mollusca; class Cephalopoda; order Myopsida; family Loliginidae; genus Sepioteuthis; species Sepioteuthis lessoniana. The sequence continues at coordinate 1,025,312 of OY757931.1, read as the reverse complement.
ACCCCATGAGTGTCCTGTTATGACTCTTAAAAATCTGATGGCCAGGCTCCAATTCAGTTGCTCTGGGGAAAGTGGAGTACCTCGTCATTATCATTAATTCCAATTCGACTCTGACCCTGAGTGGTAGTACCATCTATAGGTTAAATAGAAGTGTTTAACAATTTAACTGTGTGGAAACAAATAACTTATGTTAAATTGAATTGTTAGTGTCACATATGAATGTTTAGAACCATTTAACTGTGTGCAAATAAATTTATTGGTTTTAGATAGCAATATTTAAAGTAATTTAACTGTGTGCAAACAAATAATTAATACTGAATAAAATTTTTAGAGTTAGATTGGAATGTTAGAAACCATTTTAATGCCATAGAAATTTGAATTATTGGTTTTACGTAGCAGTAATTAGAACCATTTGACTACATGCCAATAAATATTATTGAACATAATAATTTAGTATTAAATATCAATACTTGAAATATTTAACTGCGTGCAAATAAAAATATAAGTGTGAAGAATTCTTGAAACTACTTCACTGAGTGTACACTTATGATTAGTAATAAATAGAATTATTATTGTTTAATAGGAATACTTGAAACTATTTAACTGTTTGAAAACAATGGAACTCAAGCTGGTTTTAAAAGTTATCAACAAACTATTCGTTTACAGATACTCTATATTTGATATATATATATATATATATATATATATATATATATATATATTTACTTATCTAATATCTACCAGCATTCACGGTACCAGAAAAAAAGAAAAAACCCGCGAGGACCAAGAGATAAAAATATCTCGAATCACCGCCCGGAGGAAAAAGAAAAAATATTATAGGACAAAGAGAAAGAAAAGGCCAACCCCTTCACACCCCTTTAAAAAAAATCAAGAGATGTGCAGTCAGTCGGTCAAAAGAAAACTAAAACCTTCCGTGAACACTGCAATGCTACAATTACAAGAGTGCTCAACACGAATGGAGCCAATTATATAATTAACTTAAATCGTGAGTTGGAAATCTCCTACTAAAGTTTCACCTTAACGGATCATCAGGAAGTCCAACTCCAACTCCTGACTTCCTGATGATCCGTTAAGGTGAAACTTTAGGAGGAGATTTCCAACTCGCGATTTAAGTTAATTTTATATATATATATATATATATATATATATATATATATATGTGTGTGTGTGTGTGTGTGTGTGTGTGTGTGTGTGTGTGTGTGTGTGTGTGTGTGTGTGTACTTGTGTGTGTGAGTATCAACGGGATTTAGCAATTAATAACCTACAATTGCCGATATGCCATAAAACCAACCAACCAACTTGGTATGAAGATGCATTAAAAGATGCATAAATATGTGTATGAGCTGAAAGTAATGTTTGCAATAGGAAACGTGATTTATTTCCCAATTGTGTAAGCTTCCTTTTGTTATTATTGCCATGAATATTTTTTTAGACCAGTCGGTAATTTAACTTTATAAAAACTTTCGGTATTGCGTGTTATGCCAATGGCACAAAAAGACAGGAACCTGGAGATTGTGTGTCAACAGGCGAATGAAATTAACTTTTAGTTCTTACTGCATACTGTGAGAAAGAGTAAAATCTTCAGATCTTTTCTCTGGTCACTATGGCAACTACATATGACGCCTCTTAGCGACCTTTCGAAAAATTACTATAAGTAAAGTTAGATAACTGTGTAATACACATTTTGTTCCTTGGAAGGGTGTGTTATTTTCTAATTGTTTCTTTTGTAAAGGTATAATAGTTATTATTCTCTTTAAACATTGTTTATGTGACTTGGATAATGAAATTTAGAAATGATTCTTTTTTTCTAAGCCGAATTGCACATTAGAATTCACATAAAAATCGGAATGATAAAATAACCTATGAAAAATGTTTACATTTATTTAGAATAAATTTAAAATTAGTTAAATTGTTCTGATTTGATTGGCTTGAAAACGTTGATTTTATTAGGTACGTCAATGACATGTCTAATAATCCGTCTATGTCTGATATATCTATGTCATGTCTAATAATCCGTCTATGTCTGATATATCTATGTCATGTCTAATAATCCATCTATGTCTGATATATCTGTCATGTCTAATAATCCGTCTGTCTGATATACCTATTTCATGTCTAATAATCCGTCTATGTCTGATATGATTATGTCATATCAAATACTTTTTTGTGAATTGTAGGGAGAATCTTGTTTTTTTTTTACCTTTTTGTTTAATGACATATCAATTTTTGTGGGTTATTTAAAACCAAAATCATCGTTGTATAAAAATATCAGTGATACAAGTTAACCTGGAGGCAAAAGGATTTTCATACAATTCTCTCGAAAATAAAAGTAATATCACAACCGGATTTAGAACTGGATTACTTTGAGAATGATTTTTTTTATTTCAATCATTTTTCATTAATTATATTTTATCATTCAGTTTGGTTGGGCTTTGAACTATACGGGTTAAGAGTTCAGGTATGTAGTCAATCGGTGCAGTTTACACTCGCGTGCAAAAGATATGACAATCACCATTGTCATAATAAACCCCAGACAGGAAATGAGGCTGGAGTGTTGATAACGTCATGCCCAGAAGAGATGGGCAGAAAATTTGGAAGATTTTTAAAAAGATTCAGTTGAGATCTGACCATGGTGTTGAGAAGCTGGGGTCCGACCATCGTGTTGAGAAGTTGAAGTCCGACCATGCAATTGAGGATTGGACCATGTAGGCAGACAATTTAGTTTCTGTTATTGGGGCAGGGAATTAAGTTTTCTGCCATTGAGTTGAGTTTTCTACCGTTGCGGTGGTGGTTAAGTTTTTCGGGTCCCGACCAGCAAAGATGAATTGAGATCTAAAACACCACGAGATGTGCCGAACGTTGGGGGTGTTGTTAGCATAGTATAATTACGGAAGACTTTTAAGAATTGTCTCTCTCCTTGTGTCGAAGAACCGAACTTAAAAGTTAATAAATGTATTCGTACTTGGACAACAGAGCCTGTTTGTAATTGTATTACGGCTATATAACAATTGTGCGGCACATTAGCCATTAGGCCTAAGGGACTATGTCAGGGGAGAATTATGTGACGTCAATATGTAGAAAAATATATCAAGTAAGTCGGAGAATACCACGGATTAAACGTTATTAAAACAAGTTGATGAAAATTTTGAATGAAGGAAACTAATGATAATAATCAGCATCTTCTACTTATCTCTGTATATTTTTCAATTTAAAACTATATATATATATATATATATGGAAGAAAATAATGGACTGACTGACAACTCCCACTCCGATATTTTATATGGATGACATCAAGATGGTTCGTAGATGCAAAACCGACTCAGAAACAGGAAGACTTTCTAACCAAATATTTACAAGAAAAAATCATACCTACCAGCATGTCCAACGTTCTTCGTCCATCCCAACATTTTCCTGGATTACATAAGTCTGTGCCTTGAGGCTTATATTCGTGTTTTAGGATTTTCCGAGGCATATACATCTAAAAAAAAAAACCAGACTTATAGGATTTAAACTTCGACGAAAACAAGGTATGATTCGAAATCTTTCTCGATGAACGAACGGAACGTGGATTCTACCCAATGTTTCTTATGGGCAGGTGACGTAGTTTAAAGCAACAAACGCTGATTCATTAATCAAACGGTCAACTTTTTCTTGTTATACAAATTTTCCAAAGTTTTTATATATTATTACACTTTTTACACACCCATCGTTAACTTAACATCACTAATATAACCCCTCATAGTCCTGATGATGGTTCATTAGAACCGAAACTCTATAGTGTCGACTTTGTTTCTCAATAAATCTCTCCTTCTACTTGGATTACCTTGTTATCAATTTTTCTTTACATATATATATATATATATATATACAAATTAACTTTTTAGGGAGGTGCTTGTGCTTAAATGGTTATCGTCTTAGGATGGTTGGTTGTTTTGTTTTAGGGCGTATCAACCATTTTTAGATCATTTAACGCCGAATTAAATTTCAAAAATTTCAGTTTAGTATAAGCGTAGTTTTTGTTTACAAACAGTTAAATGTTAAAACAGATCTATTTCAAACAAATCAGTCTAGTGTAAGTACACCATTTAGCTCTTTTTGGCCCACAGATAGGACGCTATCAGGTGCTACCACTCGGCGCCAGAGTGGAGCTGGGAGCGATGGCAATGAAAGGGTACCCCACATTCCCTTATATATATATATATATATATATATATATATATATAAGTATTTTAGTTATAGATAAATAAATCATAAGATTCATATAGTACACATATTTAAAGAAATATTTTTTATGCTTGATAATATTTAATGTCTCAACGCTACACCTAGAAAGACACACCCACACTGTCACAGCCAAACAGACACCCACACAAACACAGACACACCCAAACCGAAATATACAGACACAAACACAGACACAGACACACCGACACAGACATAGATACACCGATACAGACATACAAACACACCCTCGCACACATACATATATATATATATATATATATATATATATATATATGTGTGTGCGTGTGTGTTCATCTAATTTTTTATGCTATATATATATATATATATATCAAGTATCAAAAAATAAGATAAAAAACAGGATAAAAACTCAAGACTCAGAATTCAAGTTGTCTTTCCTCAGGTGAGCTCGTATTCTATAAATCTGTGGAAAAAAGTCAGACGTGTTTATACAAGCTCACCTGAGATTCAAAAATATGAAACTTTGAGACGTGATTTTTTTTATTCTTTTATATCTTATTTTTCATTGTTTTAAATCAAAATTTTATTGCTTTATATCTTATTTTTTATTGTTTTCAAAAATCTTTTTTTTTATTGCTTTATATATCATTTTTATATTAAAATTTATATTAATGTTTCTCTGCATTTGCGTACATTGTGCACTGTAAAGATCTTAGGGATCAAAAATGATTTCAGCGTTACATTTTAATCATAATCATAATTTTACACACACACACACACACACACAAACAACAACAACAACAACAACAACACATTTATATCAATGTGTTTTTCTCTATGTTATGGGAATTCTATTGATAGATAAATGATAAATTTGAAATTAGATTAAAACACATTTTAATACTTTGGATACAATATACCTCGTATATTTTTCAAGCCAAATTCTAAGAAACATTTCCTTGCCTCTATAATATTTTATGTAATATATAATGGAACTTTCTAAGCAGATTCTTTTTAAATGAATAAGAATGGAGAATTTTAATGGTGAATAAATCATATCCACAGGTACAGTTCACTAAGACAAAGGAAAATAATGATTTATTCTTTTAGCAAATATTGATTTTAAGCGTCCACGCTAATTTTTAATCCCCCACCCCATTCTAATTCCTTGTCAATATAAATGAAATAAAGAAACTACGCGAAAAGACAGAAAACATTCCCCTATTTTTATGTTATGAAACAAAAGACTTTTCTGCTAATCTTATAAAAGCTTCAAATGCGTTTAATATTATTAAAAATGTTACATTATTCTTGACAAGGTTAAATGAATTTATAGCCAATAAGCCTGAAACATTCAGCATATAAATCAGTTTATGCTTATGAATGTTCATTTGAGATGCTTTCCATTTTGCAAACAAATCAATTGAATAAATTCTGTTAATGTAAAATTAATGACAGAATTGAATGTAATCAACAACAAAAAAGAAGACTCAGCATTTTCATCTGAAAGTCTGTATATTAAATAAAAGGTATTTATCAATAAAATAAAATAGATTTCGTTTGTCATTTTGAGCAGAAGATCAAAGCCAAATTAAATTTCAACAACATTCCCGGGAAGAAGAGGCGTCCACTTACGTAAATGCCTCCATTTACATTGTGTTGGCTATATAAAGAAGTGCATACCGACTAACCAATTTGATCGACTGCTGTTTCATTTCGGAAAAAAAAGTTAGTTCGCTTTAAAGATTATCCAAGAATAATCCAACGAAGCTTTCCAAGAATTATCTCAAAAACTAACAGTACTTTTTTTGCTGTGCAAGGTTAACACTAACTAGGGGCTAATCAATCTTATATTTGTCTATGCCTCCAGTGCTATCCAAAGGTGTCAAAGGTGTCAATAATGCAGAAGGTGGCCCAGCCGATGATTGGGGCCTTTCGGCTTCGAGTCTGCCATTTAGCAATGAGCGTCCAGCAGTAGAAAAGCCTCTGTGCGAAGCGCAGTGGCTGATATTTGTCTCTGCCTCCAACCAGACAGGACTTGACACAAGGTCGAATTATAGAGGGAATTAGGAGAATGGAGGGTCGGTCCCGGGCCGATGCTCGAGCCCAGCTTCATTTTGCTGGTTATCGGCCCACTGCTGATCACTGGTTTGATGAGCCAAACATGGTCTAGGAACGAATGAATAATTATAGCTTAAACTGGACAACAAGGTCAAGGTGAGAAAGATGTCAATGTTGCAGCTCACCCACCCGAAGGTGGCCCAGCTTTAAGTCTACCATTGAGAATTGACTGGCCAGCACGGATGACAGAAAATCCACTGAAAAAAGCTCTGTGCGAAGCAGAGGCTGATATTTGTCTCTGCCTCCCACCAGACAGAACATGACACAAAGTCAATGACCCGAAGGTCGATTATAGTGGAGTTTTAAGGGAAGGGAAGGTCGGGCACAAGCCGAGGCTCGAGCACTGCTGGACTATGGTGGTCATTGGCCCATTTAGTGCCATGTGGGCCGGATGAGCCAAGCTGTACATGGACCCAAACATGGGTCAATGCACGAATGCCCGATTGTAGCTTAAACTTGACAGCGAGATTCAGTGCAATTCAAAGGTGTCAAAATTGTCAATTATGCAGATAGCCTACCCGAAGATGGCCCAGCAGAAGATGGGGGCCTTTCGGCCGCAAGTCTTCCATGGAGCATTGCCCGTCCGGCACGGATGCCAGACAGTCCGCTGAAAACCCTCTGCGCGAAGCTCAGCGTCTGATCGAGCTTAATATTTATCTCTGCCTACCACCAGACAGGACTTTACATAAGGTCAATGACCCGAAGGGTGATTATAGTGTGGGTTTAGGATCGGGGAAAGTCGGACACAAGCCTCTGCAGGAAGTTGGGGGCCTTTCAGCTTCAAGTCTTCCATGGAGAATTAACCGGATGGAAGGCAGTCCGCTGAAAAGCCTCTGCACGAAGCTGCAGCTGATCGAGCGGTACTTGCAGACCGTCCCATCAACCGGACGAGTGTGGCACAAAACCTTATTTTTTAGGTTGCCCAGACGCGCCCAGCGACTCCAAAAATGGCTCGGGCGGAGTCGGCATTCCTCTAAAGAGGAGTGCCTCAGGCGATAAAACATACCCCTCCAAGGATAGTTAGAGCCTTGGGGGACGGCCCCCTGAGGCTCAAGGAAAGCCTTCAAGACGAAACTCGACCGACTTCCACCGGAACCAGGACTCACCCGACCCGATCCAAGGGGGGTGTCCTCGTGGTGTAATGGTTAAAGCGATGAACTACGGAATCGTAGTACGCGAGTTCGTACTCCAGTCGCGCTATTACGTTCACTTTCGGGCAAATACCCTTGGGAAAGGTATGAACCCCCTTATTCTCCCTCCAGCTATGGGTAAATAGTAGGACGGACTAGGTTCTTCAGCCTTGGGGAGGCAACTAGTCTAGGAGAAGGAAAACTCTGAATTCAAAACCTGTTAAACTCCGCTTAAAAATTGACCTTGTGTCATATCCTGCCCGAGCGGAGGGGTTGGTAAATAGTACCCGACCCGATCCAAGTTCGCCCAACACGGCCGATCGAAGTGTGCAGAGGTTGATTGAGCTGTATTTGTTGACCGTCCCATCAACCGGATGACTGTAGTACAAGGCATTTTTAGGTGGGTCCGGGTGCAGGGCCGTAACCCAAAAATGCCTTCGCTCCAAAAATGCCTCGGGCCCCGTCGGCATTCACCAAAGGAAGGGTGCCTCAGACCCCAGGCGATAAATTCAGCCCATCCAAGGAGGGTAAGAGCCTGGGGTACGGACCCTGCAGCTTGAGGATGCCTGGCAAGACGCACCTTGACTACCACCGCCACCAGAACACACCCAACCAGATCCGTGTCCGCCTAAACACGGCCGATCGAAGTGTGAAATAGCCGGGCAATCTTCCCATTTATTCTCAGTGAGAAGTTTATATAGGCACTCTCATAGACTTATGCAAATAAGGCAGATTAATTTGCCGGTATTACTACAGTGCTCACGAAAGCAACGTGTCACAAAATATTTGCATCCCAGAACATGGTTAGTTTGCAGCCTCGTTTATTAGATTGATCAGAGAGAAAAGCATGTATAAAGATAAAACTGTTATATATATATATATATATATATATATATATATATATATCATCTAGCAATGGTGATTGCTCGAAGTCCTTTAACTCTCTCTCTCTCTCTCTCTCTCTCTCTCTCTCTCTCTTTTCTCTATTTTCTCTTTGTCTCTCTCTCTATCTCACTCTCTATATAAAAATATAAATATAATGAACAGGTGATAAAATAAACAGTAAAAATACTCCTGTCTCTGTCTGTCTATCGTTCTCTCTCATACTCTCTCTCACCATCATTTCTTATCGTTCTTCGCGCATTGCAGGTCTTGTCACTACATCCAGTGTCAGCATAGAGTTGAAATATGTAAGTCTTTGCTGGTCGGTTATAAGTAGTGTGTTGCTACCGAAAAAATGTTCAACTATATTTTTTAGGTTTTGAATTTTTTGAACGAGCCTCGAATATATTATATCTTATCAGTATATATTTATGCATATAAAGATGTCTCACCTAATGATTGTATTTGTTTTTTAGTTGTTTGTTTTTATTTGTTTGGTTGTGTTAATTTGTTTTTGTTTTCTTTCAATAAAAAACTCATCGGAACTTAAATTAGTGAGACTGCCAGGAGGAAGTGAGAATATATTTACTAATTCGAGTTTTACTAATTCGAGTTTTTATCCGGTTCCGCAGCTCCGTATTTTTCACTTTTCCTATTTATGAAAAAACTCTCATTCATTCTCTCTCTCTCTCTCTCTATATATATATATATATATGTATCTCTCACACACACACGCACACACTGATTCTCTCTCTCTCTCTCTCTCTCTCTCTCTCTCTCTCTCTCTCTCTCTCTCTCTCTCTCTCTCAATATATATATATATATATATATACTGAACAGGTGATAAAACAAACACTAACAATATTCCTTTATAATCTATTTTAACTTGTTGGGATTAATGATCATCGGCAAAACAAAAATAGAATTGAAAGTTTTCAACAGAAGATATGACATAATATTGCATAATCAATTATAAGTTTAAGACATATATATATATATATATATATATATATGTGTGTGTTTGTGTGTGTGTGTGTGTGTGTTCATGCGAGAAACATTCTCCTAACGAGCACCCTTGTGATTTCACATCGATATAAATATCGACAAAAGACGAGAACGATGCAAGAAAGATCATCATTAAGCGGGTGGCGACGGCACAGATTCACTTTGACTCTCTGAAACCATGCGTCCATAATGGCCATCGTCATTGGTTAGTCTTCTAGACGGCACAGAGTGTCTGTACAGAGTTGATGAATGTAGGTTTTCGCTGGTCGTCTAACACTGGTGTGTCCATATTTAGTATTCCATATATATTTACCAACCCATCTACACGAGCAGTATGCGACACGAGGTTTATTTATGAGCTGAGTTTAACAGGTTTGAATTCAGAGTTTTCTTTCACCAAGACCAGTTATCAAATTAGGGTAAAAGAGTCCAGTCTGCCCAACTATTTTCCCATGGAGGAAGAATAGCTGGATTCATATTCCTTTTCCAATAGCATTAGCTCTATGTTAAACACAAACAGCCTTGACGACGATTTGAACTCGAATTACCGTATTCATTTCCAACGACGATTACCATTGCACCATGAATAACTCCGTCATCCTATGTGTATGAATCCATTGGAGAATTTCGCTTATTAGTTGATCTTTACTTCACCAACACTTCACAGCAGGTCTCTCAGGTCTATCAGAGAGTTTGAGAGATTATAGGTAAATGACTGAAAGTCTGTTGCTTCTGTGATTTGTTCAAAACAGTATGCAGTATTTTTTAGTAGTTTTCCTCCAACTCTTTTTACTAGCATTTCATGAAAGTCTAGATGACACAACTACACAATAGTACCAACATGGCAACAGCTTTGAAGAATTCTGGTTTTATTTCATTGGAGAGATCAGATGTTAACGACTATATTGGAAAAGATATGTGTATATGGACAAAATGGATAATAGGAATATTTCTGTTTAGTTATTTATTTTTAATAAGCTATTTTCCACTCGTGAATAACATCCAGACCAGAGGAACAGCTATTGATACTAAAATGGCACCAACATACGCTACCCTAACCCTAGCATATTTAGAAGAAAATATATATAAAATCCTGGGTAAAAAAAATACAACAAAATAAAAATAAAATTTTCAAAATCATGGAAAAGATACTTAGATGATTGTTTCATATTCTGAAAATGCTCATGGGGTGACATTAACGATTTACACAACTTACTGCAAAACCTACCTCTAAATAAAATTTACCATGAAACACAGGTTTAAATAACTATCATTTTTGGCATCCTCATTAAAAACGAAGATGGCCAAAATATCAGACATTTACCATAAACCCATTGACATTCAGCAATACTTCCACTTCAAAAGTAACCACCCCCAAAATCTGCATAAAATCCATCCTTGATCTCTTGCACGTAGAATATGTACCAAGTCACAAATAAAAACCTCAGAAAAACTTGCCTAAAGGAATTACATATAACCCTACAACAGAGAATATACCCAACAACACTATTAAATATGGGATTCAAATTAGTAGAAAAAATACCATTAAAAATAGAACTACGAACCCCGGAAACATTGCAACGAAAAACCCTTAGCATACGTCCTAACTTACAATAAAAACAACCCAGAAATATTAACAGAAAGAATAAAAATCAAGAAGGACATAAAAACAATGACAAAATCAAAAAAATATAAAACACAAGAAAAATCATTAAAAACCAGAGACAACCCCCAAATCTTGACAAATCACTTATCTCTTCTACATTTGAGAAACGCACAACACATAGAGTGACAAAATGCATGAATAAATGATGTACAGTCTGTAACGTAATAATAGAAGGAAAATCCTATACCATCGAAAACCTAACAACGACATTTACGATAAATAAAAATGTTAGCTGCTATTCAGAAATCATTGTGTACGTAATCATATGTAGCAAATGTAAAGAAATATTCATAGGTTCTACACAAGCACTTAATTCTGGAATATCCATTCACAAAAGTAATACTAAGTTACCAGAAAAAATGTTTCCAAACACCGATACGAATGCAGCAATTTTTTTTTTTTTTTTACAAAATAATGCTAATATAGCAGGCTGAAGACTACACATTACTCTAAATAAAAGAAAAAAACATAAAAAATTAAAACCCACATTAAACAGAACTTAACAACACACACTCACAGAGGAAGACACAAACACACACACACACACAAACATGCACACACACAAACATGCACGAACACACACACGCACACAATGTCTCAGGGAGGAAAACAAATAAACTTTAAAACATAATAAGTATTATCAGAAAAATAATAAAGGAAAAACAAAAACAGAAAGTATTTATACACATACATGGACATGAGCACCAACGTAGATACCACAGACACAAAGAATACACTCTCTTAAAAAAGAAAAAGAAAAACAAGAAGGAAAGGAGAGAGAAATAGAAAAATAACACCTGCAGTGACAAAAATTTGTCATAAACAATTAACACATAAATGCGATCTGAAAATTCTCAGACAAAAATCCTAGAATTAAAAAGAACAACAACCTTATCAAAATAGTCACCACTATATAAATTAATGACAATGCCACCATCAAACATTATAAACTTCCTGATAAAAGTGAAAACACTAGGAAAACAAAAGAATAAATAACTTGGAAAATAAATCTACTTGTGGACCTATTCATTTTAAAATTCTTTTTTCTCTCATTACACCAATAAAAATTTTATTCATATATATATATATATATATATAGGCAGCATTTTCTCTTTTACTCATCATTGTTTAAATGGGACAGATTCTTCTTCCTAACCTATTTTGATCCGTTAAATTCTTTGTATGAGACACTTGACTTGTGGATGAATTGAAGTAGGCGCCATATTTTTCCCATATAAGAAACACACTGACGAGTCTTATACGTTTATATAAAGAGTAGATGGAAGAACAAGTAGAAGGAGAATTTACGGAAGAAAAGAACTTTACCAGAAGTAAAAGGAGCAATTCGCTGAAAAGGTGTTAAAGGCATTTCAGAACGTGACATCTACATTCGAAGTTCATCTGGTTTAAAGAATGTTAGTTAATCTTTATAAAAAGAGCTTCAAGAATTTTAAGTTTTTACTTTTCTTTGTGTAATATTGTGATGCTTTTGTAGAATTTTTCTGTACAAGGAGGAGGGGCACGAATGTGTTTTGAGGTGTTGAGAGATGGAACTAGTATTGGATTAGTTTATTTTTTTATTATTCCCCGATGTATGTAAAGACTTACATATTTCAGCTCTATGCTAACACTAGTTGCAGTGTACAGGACCTGCCATACGCGAGGAACGATAAGAAAGGGTGGTGAGAGAAAGAGAGAGAGAGAAAGAGAGAGAGAGAAGTGAGAGAGCGACAGACAGACAGTCAGACAGAGACAGGAGTATTGTTACTGTTTGTATTATTCCCCGATGATGGCTCTGCCTGGAGCCGTAAGTGCTTTGCAAAATTGTGCTATCTTCTTGAATTCCTTCCATCCAGATGTTTAACGAGTCATACGAGGATTGAATTGATAAACGATAAAACAGAAACAAAATTTCTTTATTATTTAATCAAACATATATGCGTTGTGGGATTTGGTTTGGTATTATGAAATATCAACGATTGTAGGTTTTTAATGCTAAATCCAATTCATTGATATATATTAGATATTTATGATTTGTAAACAAAAGTGACCAAAGTTAAATAGTTTCAAGTAATTCTATGCATCACTAATATCAGTCATTTGTTTACGCACATTTCAATGGTCAAACGGTTTTATTTCAAACTATTCAGTTTAGCATAAGTCAAAGTTGAATTGTTTCAAGTATTTCTATGTATCACTAACATCAGTCATTTGTTTGCATACAGGTAAATGATCAAACACTTCAATTTCAAACTATTTACTTTGCCACAAATCAAAGTTAAATGGTTTCAAGTATTGCTATGTATCACAAACAATTCAATCAAACATCAGTCATTTGTTTACACACAGTTGAATAATCAGACAGTTCTTTTTCAGACAATACAATTGAGCATTAGACATTTGTTTGCAGTCAGTTTTTATGGCAAACAGTTTTATTTGACTCATAGATAGGACAATTTCAGGTGCTACCACTCCAGGCCAAAGTGGACCTGGGAGTGATGGCAATGAAGGGGTATTCCACATTCGTCAAAGCTCACTATCAGATTGTTTAGCGTCATATCCAGGACAATAGTTGTCTGGAATGTGTGTGTGTGTGTGTACGTGTTCTGGGGACTGGTAATTGGGATCAGTGGACCGAATTCAGATTCTGTTCGAGACAGTTCTGGTGCTCTTGTAAAATCTGAACTTTTTTAAATAATATGCTTGGTATCGGTCTTATCAATGCATTTGAAGCCAATTCGTCGAGCAAAGGCAGCTAATCTTTGACATTCAATAACCCATCAAATCAGGAATTATTTCATGTTGAAGGTACTCATGTAACCTAATACAAACTGTTGCATATTAAAAACGATCATGTAATTTTCGTTGTCCGGTCAATTGATATCAAGGAATATCACTCGGTTTAATAGTTTATGGGTGAATTACATCAGGAAAATATACGCCTATTTTTATTATATTTCATTTTTCTTGGTATTCACCGTTGAGTATTTTAACAAACCCATGAACAATCGAACTCCTGATTGTACATCCAAAAAACTGACAAGGAAGAAACGACTAAAAATACATGAAGTGACATGAATGGCTGATTGAGACTTCTGATATAAATCCTATTAGATATCTTAAGATTTTACTTTGCATAGGGAAAATATCTACAAGATTTTCGCTTCGGGTATTCAAAGAGATTTGGTTTAAAATTCTCACATGACACCAAATATAATAAATTCCTTTCTAGAAAGAGTAAAAACATTTAAAAGTTGCTCTTGGCAAATTGAACAAATTTTAATTTGTGTAATGGAATACTTTTACGTTTGTGAATAGTTTAGATGTTTCCATTAAGGATAAATAGAAACCTCAATTTTGTTTGTAATAAGTCACTAACACATACACACACACACACACACACACACATATATATATATATATATACATAAAGGAGGGGATTTTGTGGATATGCCTGTGATGTACGAACAAAAGGTTCCTAAAGTTATGTCCCCTATTTATTTCATTAACACATACAGGGAAAATATAACTCTTAGATAGGGCAAGTTTTCAGCAAACAAAGGCTATTTTTCTACGTTCCTTTTTTCTTTGCAATTCATAGCAAATGGTGATCTGAAATAGAGTCGCGAACACATATATTATACACACACACACACATATATATATATATATATAAATATATATATGTATATATATATATATATTTATGCGTGTGTGTGTGTGTGTGTGTGTGTGTGTGTGTGTGTGTGTCTATTTCAGTGCGTTTGTGTGTGTGTGTGTGTGTGTGAGTGTGTGTGTGCACGCGCGCGCGTGTGATTTTAATAATGCTAAAAAGCATAAATTTCATTGGTCATTGTAAATACTGATATATTTTAGATTAATGATATAAAAACAAGAAAAACTTATCCGTGTATTGATATATATCCATGTTTGTATGTGAGGTCGAGCGTGTATGCATCTATGCTTGTATGTATGCATGTTTGTATGTATATATGAGTGCATGAATGCATTTTCGAATATATATATATATATATATATATATATATATATATATATATATATATATATATTTTAAGAGAGGAGAGGGTTACTTTTTCTCTTTCTCTCTATAATGATATTAAACTGTTCTGCATTTATATTCCAGCGCATTTTGCTCACTGAACAATAAAATATAATTATTTTTATTCGCTCTTTTCTTTATTGACTAACTGACCCCAGTTTGTACTCCATCATCAATTCAAAACAAACAGACGGTGAAAGAGCGAAAGGGGGTGGGGGATCGAGAATGAGGATAATATATATATATATATATATATATATAAGGAGTGAAACAATAAATTATACATGTTTCGAAAGTGTTCGATTTGTTCAGCCACATCGGAGGAAAATGCACAAATAATTTGCTGCTTTTCTATCACCACATCTTTTTTTTTTTTTTTTTGTAGACAACCATTGATACCCTCTATTTTATATAAATCGTACCCGTTTCTCCTGTCTTCACATCTTAATTAGCGATTCAAGAAAACGCCTTTAATAAATGCTTTGATATAAATATTTTCCCAATATGTACGAAGGTCCACAGAAAAGTTTACAGACTGACCAAGATACTTTCATGGAAGTCAACCAAATAAAGCTTATTTTTCAACATAGTCTCCTTTGCGGTCCACATACATTTGCAGTAGTTGGATCGCAACATAATCAACAAGTAGACATGACGCCATCATTTGAACTTTTCTGTCTATGAGCTTTTTAGTTCACACTTGTATGTCGGGGTGAAGTGCTGAAAATTTTTCTTCTCGATTAATTAGAGCCAAAAGACGTGTATCTTATTCAATATATTCACCTTGAAGTTACAATAATGATACATTATTTATCAAACTTATTTAACTATTCAAAAAAAAAAAAATCCGACAGAAGTTACTAAAATAGGTAATTCTCGCCTAGACGGTGACATTTTCGACACATCCTTTGAAGAAAAGAACTTTTTTGGCTTATATATATATATATATATATATATATATATATATATATATATATATATAGGGTGAGTCGAAATTGTATTAATACCAGTATGTGAGGAATTATTCTGTGCTCCAGTACGAGTCGTTTAGCCATCGATAATGTAAATCTGTAACTGAAAATAAAAATTTTTAACAAAATTTTAACTCAACCTATATATATATATATGCATGGATATATATATATATATATATATATATATATATATATATATATGCATGGATATATATATATATGCATGGATATATATATATATATATATATATATATGCATGGATATGAATGAATGAGTTCCACTTTATGTTTTTATTTTTATGTATTTTATTTTTGTTTTATTTTTATTTCTATCCTTGTTTTCTGATTTTTAATTTATTTTTTAATTTCTTTATTTTCCTATTTATCTTCTGAATACGAACTATAACTCCTCATTCGCATCATATCTCTGGGACAATACAGAGCATGTAAAAAGTCATCCGACGAGACGGAGAATATATCAACAATATTCTCCGCCGAAATAAATTTATTATGACGGCTTAACCGAGTTTGAGTCTCCATTTAATTACACTATATGCACGGATATATATATATATATATATATATATATATATATATATATATATATATATATATATTTAGTTTACTATATTTAGAAATAAAGAGTGGTCAATATGGGGGATAGATCATATGTATCTAAGTTAGGATAGTGTAGACACAGGATCAACGGCGCTTTTGGCAATTGTCACGTTTGTACGTTTATATTCTCAAGTAATTCTTTGGTAAAGTTTGCTTCGTTTAACACAAAAGGTCAAGATTAAATTCCTTGAATATTGTCCACTAGCCTAACTCATTATTACATGATTTAAATCTTCCTAAACATTTACTCGGCTGAGGCAAAAAGCCAGAAGTATAGGACACTCAGTGAGAATCAAATTTAACAGTCTGCCAGAGTAGCTTACAAACTATAAACCCAAGCATTAACTAAATTTTGCTTTGTGTAGTAAAAAGACAGGATTATAGAATGCTCAGTGAGATTCAAAGTCACTGACAATAGTCTACTACTTAAGCTCTCTAACTTCTGTACTATATCATAAAAAATCGAGTGTATCTTAGATTTAACTATAGTTCCTAAGTACGAAACATCAAATGAAGTTTCCCAGTCGGTTGGGGCTGAAGAATACACCGACTGCACCTCAGGAGAGAGTTAAGACCCTCCAACGAGTGTTCTGTATATGACACAAAACAATCTGATGGTGAGCTTGAAGCTTTGAGGAATGCGGAGCGCCCTTTCATTGCTATCGCTGCCAGATCCACCCTGGACCGGAAGGGTAGCACCTGATAGGGCCCTATCTACGGGTTAAAAAGAACTAAACTGTCTACTAATGCTAAAGTGAATTCTTAGAATTAGAACTGATTGACTAAACTGAATCACTTGAAATAGAAATGCTTTTGACACTTAAACTGTCAACTTACATTAAAATTGCGTTCTTATGCTAAACTAAATTGATTGAAATGGAACTGTTTTTGTATGCTAAACTGAATTGGTTGAAATGGAACTGTTTTGACATGGAAACTGTACTTACGCTAAACTGAATTGCTTAATAAAGAACTGTTTTGACATTTAACTGTGTGCAAACAAAATCTATACTTACACTAAAAAGAATTGGTTGAATTAGGACTGTTTGACTAAACTGAATAGCTTGAAATAGAAAAGTTTTTGACAATTAAACTGTGTACTTACATTTAAACTAAATTGCTTGAAATAGAACTGATTATTCGTATGAAAATGGAATCGGCGTTAAATAACCTACAAGGGTTGATATGCCATAAAACTCAACCAACCTAATGGAGGAACGAAGTCAATACTCAGTCGACATTGTTCTACGAAACAATCCTGCTGATCATTGCTTATAGCTTTATGTCGTAAATAATAAACCTACCTAAAAGTCATAATTTTAAAAAAAAACTTCCTCTAAAGCGTTCGTGATTTATCTTCCGTCGTGAGAATTAATTAAACTACTGCGCTCTTTTTCACTATTTTTAAGTCCATAGATATTGTTCTGCTGTAGCTTATCCAACCGGCAGTCCATTAGAAATGTTGTACTTTTGTTATTAACAAAATCACTCAATCGAATCGTTAGTTCAACAACCTTAACCGGTCTCTCTTATACGATTGTAAGGCGGATCGAACAATCACGTCGCACCTAATTCTTCGTTTTAGAAAAGATTTCAAAGAAATAGGAGCACAAAAACAAAGGCACAAAGAGTTTCTCCGGAAACAGAACAGCTGCTTTTTTATTCTTCTTTATTTTTAAGTTTCAGCTAAAAGTGAGAACTAAAGAAGGCCATTAAACAGAACAAAAGATGTTCTACATTAAACGAATTAAAGGTGTGCAACGCATTTGAGTAGAATTTGCCATGAATCCATATTGACTACATTGTCGTTAGAAATATATGAACCAGGAAATAAAGATAGAAGATTGAGTCATCGATTTAGATACGTATATTCCACAGAGGCAGTCCCTATATTGCTATTACACCCAGGTTCACTCTGGCCTGTAGTGTCATCACTTGTTTGACTCCTTACTGTGGGTCGAATATATTTGTGTGAAAATTACTCATATTAGATAAAAAGACTTAAAATCATATAAATTTGTACAAATAATTTCTTGAAGCTGTAAGTGTTTGCCAATGATTATTATATACACTAGTAAATATGTATATTGGCAAAAATAATCCCCCTGCGTCGGGCGCAATTATTTAATGTAATAAAACATACCTAATTAAAAATGATTACGAAACGGAATAAGAATGCGTATAAAAATATGGCACTTTGTTAAAATTGATTTTTGGGTCAGAATACAGAGAGGATTGGTTTATATATGCTTAAATATTAACAGAATATTAATTTTGGGGAATGCAAAAAGTTAATTTAAAAATTGAAATTTAAAAAATTCTTGATGCAACACAAGTGTTAATTATTAACATTAAGTAAAGTTACTTGAACTTATAATTATTTACTGAGGATTATTATTTGTTAATTGAAACCATATAACAATGCGTAAACAAATAATTATTACTAAATAGGAATAATGATGCGAAACCATATAATTATTAGCATTAAATAGGAATACTTGAAACCATATAATTATTAATATTAGATAGGAATACTTGAAACCATATAATAATTAATATTAGATAGGATTACTTGAAACCATATAATTATTAATATTAGATAGGAGTACTTGAAACCACATAATTATTAGCATTCAATAGGAATACTTGAAACCATATAATTATTAGTATTAGATAGGAATACTTGAAACCATATAATTTTTAATATTAGATAGGAATACTTGAAACCATACAATTATTACTATTAGATAGGAATACTTGAAACCATATAATTATTAATATTAGATAGGAGTACTTGAAACCATATAATTATTAATATTAGATAGGAGTACTTGAAACAATATAATTATTAGCATTAAATAGGAATACTTGAAACCATATAATTATTAGTATTAGATAGGAATACTTGAAACCATATAATTATTTATATTAGATAGGAATACTTGAAACCATATAATTATTAATATTAGATAGGAATACTTGAAACCATATAATTATTAGTATTAGATAGGAATACTTGAAACCATATAATTATTAGTATTAGATAGGTATACTTGAAACCATATAATTATTAGCATTAAATAGGAATACTTGAAACCATTTAATTATTAGCATTAAATAGGAATACTTGAAACCATATAATAATTATTATTAGATAGGAATACTCGAAACCATATAATTATTAGTATTAGATAGGAATACTTGAAACCATAAAATTATTAGTATTAGATAGGAATACTTAAAGCCATATAACTATTAGTATTAGATAGGAATACTTGAAACGATATAATTATTAGCATTAAATAGGAATTCTTGAAACAATTTAATTATTAGCATTAAATAGGAATACGTGAAACCATATAATTATTAATATTAGATAGGAATACTTGAAACCATATAATTATTAGTATTAGATAGGAATACTTGAAACCATATAATTATTAATATTAGATAGGAATACTTGAAACCATATAATTATTACTATTAGATAGGAATACTTGAAACCATATAATTATTAATATTAGATAGGAATACTTGAAACCATATAATTATTACTATTAGATAGGAATACTTGAAACCATATAATTATTAACATTAAATAGGAATACTTGAAACCATATAATTATAAGTATTAGATAGGAATACTTGAAGCCGTATAATTATTAGTATAAGATAGGAATACTTGAAACCATATAATTATTAGTATTAGATAGGAATACTTGAAACCATATAATTATTAATATTAGATAGGAATACTTGAAACCAAACTTTTTTGTGCAAATGTATGCGTTAGATTGGTTTCGTTTGGTTTGGTTTCATGGCATATATCAAGCATTTTAGGTTATTGATGTGAGACCGAAACTTACCTGCATCATGGACTCTTCCAGCACTATATAACAAGCGTAGAAATATCCTAATGGTGTAGCACTAGCAGCAGTAGTACAAGAGTACTAGAAGTACGACTACCAATATTGGATACTATCCTTTGTAACTTGTGTTAATATATCTTTCTTACCTCTAAACCGTGTTCCATGTTTTCATTCTGTTTACCGACTTTGGGTCAACATCAGGTTATTTAACGTCAAATCCCTTTTACACATATAAATTAGATTTATATGATTTGTAAACACATTTTATTGATAACGTTTTTAATCGAACCTATGCTCGTTCTTTTGCACACAGTTAAATGGCTCCAAGTATTCCTATGTATCACTAACAATTCATTTAAACATCACTCATTTGTTTACACACAGTTGAATGATCAAACAGTTCTATTTCAAATAATTCAACTTAACATAAGTCATTTGTTTTCACTCAGTTTAAATGTCAAACTGTTCTATTTGACCCCAAGATAGGATCCTTTCAGGTCCAACCACTTCTGGCCAGAATGAACAAGGGAGCGATGGCAATATAACTCCAGCATTACTGAAGCCTCACCACCAGATTGTTTTGTGTCGTATCCAGGGCACTTGTTGGGGGAGAGCCCTACCCCTCTGCAGAGATGCACTCGTTTTATTCTGCAACCCCCAACAGACTGGGCTGGTATATTTGATAGGAATATTTGATATCATATGTTTAGTATCATATCTGAGTGAAAAAACATATTAAGAAAAAGAACAACGATGTAAATACAAAAGTACAATGAACGCAATTCCCTAACCTGTTGGCATGAAATAGCACTAGATGATTTGACATACAATTAAAATCAACTATCATTCAATCAATATGTTGCTCAGCCAACTCGGAATGTTTAGCTGTTTCTATTATCAAATATGATGTCTTGCACATTTTTTATATCAACAATTAAATATCAGTACGTTTCTTTTATTTCCTTTTTCATCAACTTTTTAAAATTTTTTTTGAAAAATGAAGCAAATAAAAATCCAAATGTCAGCCTTTACCCGATTCCCAAAAGCAGGATGTGACAGATCGTCAATTTTTAACCGGAGTAGGGCTGGTTTCCATTCAGAATATCCCTTCTTTTAGTTTGGCTGATTCCCACGAGCTGAAAAACCTATTATGTCCCACTTTTTTACTCATAATTGGGTGGGGTAAGAGAACAAAGTGATTCATGCATTTTCCACAGGCAGTAGAGTGAAGTAAAACACAGACAGCCTCGTCCAGGATTTGGACTCGGGTCACTGACTCCATTTTCCACCATCATGAAAAGCCTTCATCCAGATTCAAATATGAAAATTGATGTACATAAAAAAACGAAAATTTTAATGACCAAAAATAAATTGTATGACAATTCAAGACATACAATACGAAAAAATTTAATATCGATAACAGAACTGATGACACGTAAGTTTGAGCCAAAGTTTTTAAACAAATTTTTAAGAGCTAAAAATAGAAACAATGAAAAAATTGAATAGAACGAAAACGTGCAATATTGAAATATGAATGAGAAAAAACAACTTAAACCATAAAAAGCAAAAATTATGTTGAAAGAAATCTCCATTTGCTTAAAGAGATGCTTTCACATTGAAAGAATTTGACAAATGTTCACGTTTTCATATGTATGTATGATATTTTGTCAAATTCTTTCGATGGTAAAGCATCTCTCACTCCCTTTTCTCTTATCTCTCTCAATCTCTCTCTCTCTCTCTCAATCTCTCTCTCTCTCTCGTTCTCACATTCTCTCTCCCACTCACTCACACACGTACACGGACGCAAACACACACTCTCTCCCCCACCTCTCTCTCTCTCTTTATATATATATATATATATATAATCATTCTGATTGGTAAAAAAGGCAGATTCAAGCTTCAAATCGAATATGGACTATGATTGAAATCGACACAAGCATCTAACGATCGATACATCATCGTAAAACTGATAATAAAGCAAAAAAATAATTTTAAAAGCTGTTTTCGAAAATGCGATTGGATCTGGTATGTACGACTATATCTCATTGGATGCCCAATTTGTATAGCCTTGTGCCACATCTAAGCAAAAAACAACGTAAATCGTAGTTTTATCACTACGGTCTTCATCGTTATATTTACAAAATTTCGGCCGATACGCCCTTAGGTTTTCTTCAGGTCTTTCTTGTCGACCTCAGGAACCCACAAAGAACCTCCAACCGAATCCTCATCTTAATCCAACCGGGTAGATAGTTCTACTTCCATCGGCCATGACCGGGTACAAGTGATAAGCTATAGAAAGTATTTCTTGATGAAAATAATTGTCCGAATACTCCAAGTGATGAAAATTATCAAGCTTCATCAAAGAAAATCAGATAATTAAATCAAACATTATTTTGTAATAAATTGCAAATATCATACATATATATACATAAATAAATGTGTGCATATATATATATATAGCATGACGGAAGTTCAAACTCTCTTTATATATATATATATATATATATATTATTCAGTCCAGAAAAACCGGAGTCAGGAATAATTCCGTCTGGATAAATTCATTCCACTTGAACATTCAAAATTTCCCTGGTAAAGAGCTCAATGTAATCAACATCAGAATGCAATAATTTCTTTAAGAAAAAACAAAAATCGGTCATATTAGGATTATAAATTTATTTCCATCCTATTATGGGTATTGATAAATATCAATAACACCAAAAGGAAACAGAACTTCTTCAAATCCAATGGATAAATTAAATGACACACAGAATAGACACAGGGGAGAAGGAGGGGTAGCCAAGGGCTGAAGAGTTGCCTCCCCGTTTACCCGCTTCCAGTTTTTATTTTTTATTTCTTTATTACCGGTTGGAATCACAGTAAATTAAATTTTAATTTTTTATTCTAATTATATTTCAACTTAAATTCCCTATTTAATAATATTCAAGCCTATTAATTCTATTACCTTTCCATTGAAAAGTACGTGCACATCACATGGTACCTACTCATCTCTTTATTTTATTTTATTTTATTTATTTCACC
Source organism: Sepioteuthis lessoniana (assembly GCA_963585895.1). Taxonomy (NCBI): domain Eukaryota; kingdom Metazoa; phylum Mollusca; class Cephalopoda; order Myopsida; family Loliginidae; genus Sepioteuthis; species Sepioteuthis lessoniana. The sequence goes on along the minus strand of OY757931.1, from coordinate 1,001,721 downwards.
CCAAAATAATCTTACGTTTTTGTTAATTAAACATTATCTATGATATTTGCCTATAGTCTAAATCTATTCCTATGTCTACATCTAGCTATTAATTCACATCGCTGATTTAATAGATTTTTAGGGTCTGGGTATATCATTATTTCTATTTTTTCCCTCTAGGCACAGATTACATCTACTATCAAAGTATTTTGGAGTATTTGACTTCTTGTGGGCGTCACAATTTTGCACTCATTTAACCTGTCCGCAGTCAAGGTTATAATATCCTGATCGACCGGATGCACCTGTTATTTACATAGGTGCATTTCCTATTTTGACAGCCCGGCCGAGTCGTAGGTCAATATACAACAATCATACCCCACTTATTTTTCAAAATTTCACATGTGAAACTTTTCTTCATATTCGTCTCCATCACCCTCATACACATATTTTACAATAATTCTCCAGGATAATGATAGCTGAAAAAACACAAAAAGAAATCACTTGAACCACAGCAAAACATAATCTTACTTAGATAGTGACCTTCTCCCTATGTAACACTTGCCCGGCTAATTAACATCTAAATTTGTTTTACTATATTTGCGTGGTCAGCCATCTTAACATGTGTGCATCAAGGTACAATATGGATGCATCTTTCATCCTCCCAAACACAACAGGGCCCTCTGTAATTCCTTGAAGAATTTCAAAACCCTAAAAGGATCATACTCTGGTCCCAGATCCTGGTCACAAACCTAGTGACTCTGGTCATACCAGCAACACATTTCGCCTGGATTCCTCATGACCACACTCCAGTTCTTCGCTCAACAGGTTCCTTCCTGGAGTAACCGGTGAATTCCATAAACTAAAACACAATATCTTCAAGGCCCAAAATATTCCACATAAATCTACAAAAATCATGGCCCAAAACAATGCATCACAATTCTATCAAACAACAATACATCCGAATGTATCACAATCTGACACGCATGCAGTAAACCACCTAAAATAGACCACGCAAAATTTTTATTAGGAATGTGTTACTCATTTTTTTTTTTTTTTTCATTATTAAGTTTCTGTTACCATGCCTATTGGTTTGTAAGCCCTTGAGGAACATTATTACTCCCTCTCCGGGTTGCATTTCAATTTAATCAGGAACCCTCGTGGCTACCAATATATAAGCACCTTACCTTTCCCAGATTCGTTTCGTTTCGCCAAATCACGCACGAATCCAAAACATCATCGTGACTGAAAGACTCGGATATCATCCACAAAATATTGGAGCAGGCCACGCCTTTCTTTCTTTTATCCCATCCTTGGAACTCCAATGTGAAAAATACTAGCCACCATAGGCCTTCAACAACTCCATGGGCCGGCGAATTCTTCGACAGAATTGCTTTCTTTGCCGTCTACCCGCAACAATCTGTAACACAACTTGAATGAATCTCTGTCTTAATCTCGCGTCAACCTACGTTTCGCTCAAAAACAGAAACCTAAAAAAATATTTCCTATTCCACGAAAACCCAATATTCTAAAAAAAATTAGAATCAATATAATTATAAATATTAGTAAACCTAGTATAAAATCCTCTGTTAATGGCTTTCGTCAAATTTCATCATATGAAACAGAAAAAAAAATTCCAATGTCGCTTTTAAACTCAAACAACTCACAATTTTTCACTTTACAACAAGTCAAAACAATATTACAATGACAGTTCACTAATGTTCAGTTTTCTTTTCTCTTTTTTTTTTTAATCTATATACTGTCTATTTTACCTAAAAAATGTTCATTCTTTTCTTTCTTTTTTTTCTAAGTGGTGTTCAACAGTGTTCAAGTTTCCTTTCTTTTCCTCTCTGTCCTTTTTCCATTGTCCTGCATCCTTTCTATCTTTGGCCGCTTTGTGGATCGTCTACTCAGGTTCGAGTCACGCATGTGGCGTGAAAACTGGCATCAGACACCAAATCGTATTATGTTATATACTCATATGCAGATGTATGCATAAACATATCAACGCAATGAAGACGAGCGACACAGTCTTTTAGAAAAATATACCTCTCACTTTATTTGAAAGGGTTGTGTGTGAGAGGGAGTTGGAGACCGAACAGAACTGCAACATACTGACCCCCACTCTATTGGCCATAACTACGTTTCTTTCCCGTTCTCCTGCGCTGCTCAACTGGGGTCCTGGAGGCCCACTCTGTTGGGTGCTGGTTTCCTCAACCACATCTTGTCACCAACGGGTCTGGTGTCCAAACAAACTCTTCCTGTCTTCACCGAGTTATATAATAGTTCAACATCCACCTTCTTGTGGGCATCACAATTTTGCACTCATTTAACCTGTCCACGGTCAAGGTTATAATATCCTGATCGACCGGATGCACGTGTTATTTACATAGCTGCATTTCCTATTTTGACATCCCGGCCGCGTCTTAGGTCAATATACAACATAAAGACACAAAATTATGGCATATATATATATATATTAAAGTTTTGTTATTTTCTTTGTAATGTCTATGGAAAGGCATGAATCATTCTCTTACTTACTATTTCGTTCAAGGTACCCTTCTTCATAGGGAGAATCTGCCACCTCATCTAAAAGAGCTAAGTTTTGAATTTATTTCTCGGTGGCTGAGGTGTCCCTAGTTAAAAATGTTGATGGAATCTTAGAAATTTTTAAAACTGTCTAGGGGAGACATTTTTCTTTCGGGGCACTTGTTCATTGTTGTTTGTGAGATTTTCTAACCATTTTTCCCACTAAAAAGATCTGCTATCTTTAGATATAACCATCTTTCACAACCTCTGAAAAGTACTTCTTTAATTCTTTCTGCTTTCAACAATTTCATATTTGATCTATAGGGGTAAAAACATTATGGTCACTTATTGGTAGTGATATTTATTGTGTCCAGAACTTCAGAATACCTTGAACAATAATTCAAAACCAAACAGATACACGAAGAAGGTCAAAGGTTGTTGAGCTGAAATGCTGTGAAAATGTACGAACTTATATATATATATATATATATATATATAAGAGAGGGGAAAATGTAAATACATCCAACGGTATAAAATATGAAAAGAAAAAAAATTCAAGAGGATACATCTTTTAAATATGATGATGTGGTATCTTATGTTTTGTATAATTTTTGTTATTTTTTTCCTTTTAAAATCAAGATCTTCGGGGCATATAACTGATGTCAAATGCTTCCTCGTTTGAAAATTTTTTTCAGATAAAACATTTACCATTCGTCATATGCCCTGAGGATGGTTTATGAAAAACAAAGGAATGAAACATGACATTGGAACATTATCATATATAGAAATACTTGCTCTGAATATTTTTTATTATATATATATATATATATATATCATCATCATCATCGTCAAGACTTGTTTATTGATCAGATCTCTCTCTCTCTCTCTCTCTCTCTCTCTCTCTCTCTCTCTCTCTCTCTCTCTCTTGCCATCCGTCGATATCATCAATTGCTTTTGGCAGGTTTTCTAGAATGTATCTTGTGTCAATATACAGTTGATGTTTGCAAGTCTTTGCTGGTGGGCGAACACTGCCGTGTCTATAAGAGAACATCACTTATGAGTTCATCCTTTTTTCTCAAGCAGTTCCGAGGATGGCTTCTTCGTCTTACTTGGATAGCTTGTGAAATGGGAGGCAAGTGACCGTACATTAGCTGTTTTGTTGGATGCTGCTTCCAGGATTTATTCAAAACAACACAGAACATTCTTGGGTAGTTCCCATTCAGCTTTCTGACGCGTATGAAAGTTTTGTTACCACCCACAGAGAAGCAGCAGTTGATTGCATATCAACCAAACGAAGAACTAAATGTTGAGTTTCATGGGAGTCAGTTACAGATAGGGAAAAACGAGACAACATGAAAAAAGTGCCAAGCTGAAAACCAACAAATTTCAATGCGAAGTAACTTAACAAAGCTCAGAGATAACTAATTAGCATACACAAATAAACAACTAGATTACATTCTTGGCCAAATCAATAAAATTAGAAATTAGATTGGAGAAAATCACAATTGGCTTGACAGACAGTAAATAAAGTGAAGAGAAGTAAAAAAAAAGCCGGCCAAGGAAATAAACTTTAGAAGAGAAAAGAACATCATCTCTCACATAAAATTAAAGATTTCTTCCAAGGTGGAGCTGTGTCAGCGCTTCTGTATGGATATACCATCTGGACGCTTACGAAACTATATATATATATATATATATATATGTGTGTGTGTGTGTGTGTGTGTGTGTTGTTTCTTATTTCTGCTTTGATGCCTTGGGAAAGGCATTAATCGTGCTCTTCTCTTACCACAGCAATGGGGAAAATAATAAAAATGACTGTGCTCTCAAACATTAGTTGAGTAGAAATATCCTCGAGGAAGTTTTCAGTCTGACAGCTCTGAATTAATCACCCATCAGCGTAGAAGTTTAAGACCCATTACCCTTGATATCATATATATATATATATATATATATATATATATATATATATATATACAAAATCAACTGATATCCATTTTTAAAATTGGTTAAATTTTTCAAAATTAAACTCTAGAAGCAGTAATTTTTGCATCGGTATTTTAGCAATTATTGACCAATCGGAACCTTCGTTTGAGATCTGTCTTTGTATTTTGGCTTTTTTTAATTTTGATGAGAGAGTAGACGATAATATTTGAATTGCCTAACAAATTTTGACGGATCAGAGCACAAAATTACTTAAGATATATTTTCCCTCCTAGATTGTTAAAAATACTTCTTTTAACCAGTTAGAATAATGGATAAATTAATCCATTTTTATCAAATTTAGAGATTATCTAAATCTTACAATGAAGAGATAAAATAGATGAAACTATTCGATATCGGTTCGTTTCTATTTCTACTCAACTTGGTTTTTTTTTTATTTCTTTTAAGTGAAAATCCAATATTCTATTCCTTGAAGAATATGGTTTGTAAATGGTTTTTAAAACAAAAACCTTCTTTTTGTTTACTTATGTGATTTTATTGTCAAAATATTTCACAACTGTTGATTGTTCAGTTGAATTCATTCATTTATCAATGTATAAATTTATTTTCCCTCGACATAGTAACATACTCACACACAAATCTTTAGCAGACACAAAATATATCATCTAGATATAAAACAATGCAAACTTCAATTAATTTTCTTGTTGATTTTATTGATGCATATTAATTCGTTGATATTATATATAATTATATATTATAAGAAGTATATATATTATATAATTCAATTGATTTATGATATATATGTATATATATATATATATATATATATATATATATATATGACCGGTTTCATTGGCCCAGTGGTTAGAGTGTTCGCCAATGGCCCGGGAGACCTGGGTTCAATCCCAGGTCGAGTCATACCAAAGACTTTAAAAATGGAACTTGATACCACCTTGCTTAACACTCAGCATTATAAGGTACGGTTCAAGGGTAAAGTGGAGCAATCCAGGGAATGGAGTAGCGCCCTCCCCTACACCTTGGTGTAGTAGCTATCGAAAAGGAAGCCTTCGGGTCACCCTCGACTTTACTTTACTTTTATATATATATATATATATATATATATATATATATATATATAAGAAGTATATACATAAAATACAATTTAACATTATTTATATTGATGCATATTAATGCTTTATTTTCACCTTTTCTTACAAGAAAAGACATTGTATCTTTTGTTTTTTATCAACAAATTTTTCATTCAAGTTAAGAGATAAAATTTATTGAATTTCTATATTTTAAACAATAATTTACACACTTTTCCGCCACATATTATACATATGTATATATACATATATATATATATACATATACATACATATATATATATATATATTATTATTATTATTATTAAACTAGTCTTGGTTGTCAATAAATAACTTTGTGGGTTCGTGACGAACCAAGTGTAATATAATATGGAGAATGCTTAATATCTAGGATAGAGCAATAATAATAATAATAATAATAATAATAATAAATATATATATATATAATAGATTTATATATTTAATGCCATGGAATTTAGTCTGCGACCATGGGTTTCATGGAGATTTTACAAAATAACAATCATCAGGCAGTTGACAAAATGACATGAATCGAAAATCGAAAAGTACAGTCAAAAACCGTTGGAATTTTCTTGAAAACTTTTCGTGGGATTGTAGCTATGTGTATGTGAATGTGTGTAAGTGTGTGTGTGTGTGTGTGTGTGTGTGTGTGTTTGTGTTTGTGTGGGTTGTAGTTGCGTATTATTGTGTGTATGTGTGAGTGGTATATAGAGTATGTGCATATGAAGGTACATGCGCAGTGCGTTGTTTTCACCGGATGTTAGTCATTTGTGTATCTTATTTTGCTACTTTATTGTTAGGAAAGAATTCTTTATTTATTTCTGTATGTGTAGTAATAATCACCTGCATATATAGAAATAGATAAAGAATTTTTTTCCTGACAATAAAGTAGGACACACACACACACACATTCATACACACACACACATACACCCTTACAATCATACGTAAAATTTCCAACAAAATCCCAACGGTTCTTGACTGTATTTTTCGATTTTCGTTCTTGACTGTATTTTTCGATTTTCGATTCATTTTCCTTTTGCCTGATGATTGTTGTTTTGTAAAAACTCCATGAAACCCATGGCTGCAGCCTAAATTCCATGGCATTAAATATATAAATCTATTATATATTTATCTATTTATTATCATCATATATCACGAAAACTATCCAAGTTAAACGAACCAGACATGCAGGACACTGCTAGAGAAGCAGGGACGAGCTCATAAGTGATGTACTCCAATGGACCCCCACATATGGCCGGGCAAAAGCAGGACGACTTGCTCGAACATACATACAGCAGCAATGTGAGGATACGGAACTGCCAGAGGCGATGAAAGATAGGGAGAAGTGGCGAGAGAGAGCCAGGGATATCCGTACTGGCGGCACGACATGATGATGATCATCATATATATATATATATATATGTGTGTGTGTGTGTGTGTGTGTGTGTGTGTGTGTGTGTGTGTGTGTGTGAGTGTATAAATTCCAGAACCAAGCAGATGCTGGAAGAAGATTGGATGCCAAACTGCTGAAATGTTCTCATAAATGTACTGATAAAGACAATCAAATTTGTTTGTCCAAGTCACAAACAAAAAAATAAAATGAAATTCTTTCAAACTTCAGATCAAGGAGAAAACTTTTCCCCACTTATTTTCAACTCGCCCACTCAACATTTTTTTTTTAATTTGAATTAAATGATAGTATTTCCAATTAGATAATACTTTTTGTTTATTTATATGATTTTTTCATCAAAATTATGAACTTTCGACCAGCGTGAATTATCCTAAATGAAAGCCCTTATTTTCTATGCAGACATTAATCTTTTTTTTTTCTTTTTTGAAAAGGTGCATGTTATTGACTCAGCCGCTGAGTATCACACGCAACATCAGAAAAGAAAAACTTATAAAAAGAAAACTGCTCCACATCAGACTTGTTTAGACGAAATGAATTCCATGAGATCTACAAAGAAACCTGCGTGTATGTTGCCTTATTTGTATTTTTGATTTTCGTTAGGATGAAACACTAATATTAATATAAGTAATTTGTGCATCTCTTCTGTTTTTTGTTTTTCGTTTTTGTTTTTTGTTTTTTGTTGGGTTTTTTTTTTTTGTTTTTTGTTGTTGTTGTTTTTTCCTTTCTTTTTATAGAAATTTGAGAGTTTGTCGTAAGAAAAGAGTGCTGCTGAAGACCGCCAGAATCAGTTATTCACTCAAAAAATAATTCAATGTTGATTTTTTAAAAATATCTTCTCAATAGAATAGTTAGAGGTACTCGCTTCGTTTTCCGAGATGATTATACTCCAGCGTTACCAATTTTGTCTGACAGGTTTCTATTGTTGAAATCGAAGAATATATTGAAAAAAATCAATATCTATCAACTTGGTGGGTTCCCAAATTTCCGGCTCTTATTAGTTTGCTTTTTAGATAACATTCACAGCTTTCCATCTTCCACACTTCAGAAAAATCATCTTGAAGCGGTCTCGGTTTCAGTCACTTTTTTTAATGGTATATCAACTTTTGAGGGTTATTAAATGCCAACAGTACTGATACTCTGTAAACTATACCAGAGGGGATAAAGAATTCATATGGCTCCCAAGGGTATTAGTCCGAAAGTGAATCTAATAGCGAAACTGAAGTTCAAACTTATTACGATTTCGCTGGCCAGTACGTTAGCCACTACACCACGGAGGACTCTGCTTCTTCTTGAAGAATTTTATTTTCTATTTTTACAACACCTAAATTGTTATAATAAAAGAAAATCAAAATTGCAACTCTGTCCCGAAAGGACGATGACAATTTCGACCAGGGCAAAATGCATTCTACTCTGTGATATACCGTATAGAGTCAAGTAATAAACGACTTCCTATACTGAATGATCCCTAATTTTTAACCACGTTTATTGCGTGTAATGATCGACTCCTAATTTTTTGCAATGCTAACCAATAAAAATATTTCTTCAGAATCAAATAACATAAAGAGAAACATTTAATATTTATACTTTCAAAACTACTGTAATACAATTAAAATCAATGCAATATCGTAAGGAACGTAGCCTAGACCTTGATGTAACCAACTGTATTTACTTGCATATTCACAATATATCAAAACCCCACTAATGATATAGAATAGCATTTATAATATAATAATTATGTGAGTAACTGATTAAGTATGCTTGGGAGGTATTATTTACCCTTTCTTTATATAAAAATAACTCACATGCCATTATCTAGAAAGTTCTAAAAGAAGACTTTTAGTTTAAATAATGAAGTTTTTATATAACTTTGTTTCCTATGTATAATTTTTATACCTATCATTTGCTCAGGTGTTATAAGTAGTAAACAATATTTAGTAAAAACTTTATCTTAACTAGTAGCCGTTGTTTAGGTATTGTATATGCGCGAACACTTTGGATAGAAGTTAAGGCAAGATTAGGCCTTGAAACAATGGAACTTCGACGGTTTAAAATCATATCTGGTGTAACGAACGATCTCAATTTTTTTAACGGAAAAATTGCTCTTAAAAAATTGTTCATTACATGAGTACATACATTATATTCTGCTACAATGTTCAATACCTGCAGCTGTCATGTGTGATGAGTTAAAGTTTTGTAGACTATGGTTACTGAAATGACCGTTGGGTATGTAAGCACAACTCTTGACACATGATACTATGTAAAGAAGGAGGTATATATTTAAAAGGAATTTCAAAATTATAATGATAACTTCGCTAATCGATAAGCATTTCCTTTTTGTTTGTAGTGGAGGAAAATTCAGTAAGAAATTTTTGACTCTGTGCTGGGAATTCTAAGACTGTATCACGTGATCTGCTTTTCTGGAAAATTTTTAAATCGACTATACTATCATATCAAACTCTGCAGACGAAAATGTGTGCGTATGTCTCTGTGTATGTGTGTGTGTGTGTGTGTGTGTGTACAAAAATTGCATCTAAACAACATGTTCCAGGAATCTGATTATCATATGGATAACTTGATCTCATGCTCCACCTTAGAATATGTGAGATTTGGCCTCTGAAATCACCTGAGGGTCATCTAATAGCAAAACATGTCACATCTGTCAAAAGTATACAGCGATATAGATTTTGAGATGCTGTGCAATAAAGCTTTTGACCTCGTAAAAGTTTGAATGAACGAAATCAGATCCATGTTTTTCATATGACTAGCTATATGGTTGGTTGGTTGGTTGGTTTTCTAATCTTTTGGGGTTATAAACTGTATTTATTCCAGAAATGATATTATTTCAAGTAACTATTCATATTTTGCGAGCAATATTGAACAGGTCCTGGCAGCAACACCCCACACGGCGCCAACTGTACGGCCACCTACCACCTATCACGAAAACTATACAAGCTAGACGAACCAGACATGCTGGACACTGCTGGAGAAGCAAAGACGAGATCGTAAGTGATGTGCTCCTGTGGACCCCCGCATATGGCCAATCAAAAGCAGGACGACCAGCTCGAACATTCATACAGCAGCTAAGTGATGATACGGGATGTAACCCCGAAGACCTGCCGAAGGCGATGAATGATAGGGAGAGGTGGAGAGAGAGGGTCAGGGATATCCGTGCTCGCCGCACGTCATAATGATGATGATGATTCATATTTAACGACAATAACAATATCAATGATACTAATACATTTACTGGAACACATTTTATATAGATTCAAGAATTCTTATCTAATAAAGATAATTTTCAAGGAGTTATATTTGACCCATTGATACTTCTACCACTCCGGGTTAAAGAGGAACTGGGAGTAATAATAATGAAAGAGTACTACACACCCTGCAGATTTCAAGGACTAGAGCTTCACCCCGGAGGCATTTTAGCGTCCTACCTATGCAATGCCTCGTTTTGGTGAGGGCTCTTAATCCACCGCAAGGGATTCAATCGACCTATTAAAGCACCACCGACAGAGAATCTCGTAGACGGACTAAATAAACGAAAGAAATTAAGACGAAAGAAACAGTTGATAAGAATTGGTTTAGTTTGGTTGGGTTTTATGGCATATCAACTATTGTAGGTTATTTAATGCCAAATCCTTTTCACACATATTATATATAATTCATAAACACATAGTTTGTAGATAACATTTTTAAATGCACAAGAGCTCATTTGTTTGCATACGGTTAAACGGTTATACAGATGGTTTGTTAGTCAGTAGTTTATAGGTAATCTTAATTTAAAATGAGTCAGAGCTTAGCTGTTTGCACGCAAGTATTACTGTTGTAAATATTGTTATCTAACATAGTTTTATTTGCACATAGTTAAATGGTTTCAAGCATCGCTATGTAACACTAGCAATTCAATTTAGGCACACAGTTAAAGAGTTTCTTGCATTGCTAATCAATACTAATAATTCTGTTCTGCTTTAGTCATTCGTTAACACACAATTAAATCGTTCCAAATATTGCTATGCATCTTTAATAATTCAATTAAACTCCAGTCATTTGTTTATACTCAATTAAATGGTTAGAGAGTTTTATTTCTAACAATTCGATTTTAACGTAAGTCTTCACACAGTTTAAATGTCAAACAGTTCTATTTGACCCATCGATATGACCCTATCAGGTGCTTCTACTTCGAATAGAAGAAACACAATAATAGCAAATTTTCTACATAGTCTTCACAATTGTTTAAGCCTTTTTGCCAGCGATGAACAAAACACTGCATGCCACTATCATAAAAGGGTGAATTCAAAAGTAGTTTTGTATTTTATCATATCAGAAATTGTTGTTGGTGTTATAGCAAAAGTCGTTGGTCAACCAAAAACATCATTTTTTCTCCCATTATATGTTGGTGTTTTCGTGGTAATAAATAGTAGAAATTACTTTCAGAACACCACCTACCGGCAAAACTTGATAAAACACAACTAAAAATAACCAAGTTAATTAATTGTATAAAAGATTGATTAGACTGATTGAGTTTAACAATTCTGAAAGAAAGGAAAATGGATGGGGTGGGTTTAACTTGCATATTCAAAATTAATTGGATTTCTAAATAAGGCCCACTATTTTCAATTCATCTTCTCAAATTTTTGGTATAAACTGTATAGTCATATCAAAAATAGCAACAAAGAGAAAAGGTTTTAAGAATAAGTTTAGAATCTATGGAAGGAGCTTAGGTTTACAAGAACATTTTGAGTGTATATCTTCGGGAAGTTGTAAGAAAATCTGATCAATATTTTGTATGACTTGCGAAGACAATGGCTTGGGCAGCAAATACGAAAGCAGAGTTTATGGCAGTGTTGCATGGATTTAAAGAGGTTACTCCTCGTTTGACCACATCCGAGATAATTTATATCAGATTGATTTTAACTCGGAATTCTTGATAGACAATCATTGCAAGTCTGTCTCCGAAGCCACTGAAAACCAAGTTTAATGAAAGAACGAGATGATCTCTTCACTTGAAACTCTCTTCAAATATAACTTAACTAAGGTCCACTTAAGGTTGAGATTCTTTTAATATTTATAGCTGGTTGATCCAAGAGTAGACAACTATGGTTGACTTCACTACACTAATGTTACTTGTTTTTCAGTTTTGATGTATGAAATAAATATTTTTAATGAACAAACTGACATTGTTTTGAACAATTCAAATGTGTTTTTCGATTTATCTTAAAGCTGATGGTAAGTATCATATAAATTGAGTACAAGCAAAGAGGTTAGAGAAATGAATAATGAAAGTCGATAACTAAATCTTTGCCAAACGAAAGAATTTCTAAACATCAAATCATTATTAAATATCTGAGAAAATATTCTGAATCATGATTATCATTTAAAAACTAAACAAAGATATTAAGAGGATTGATTGATTGATTGATTTTAATGGCATATCAATCTGTCTCGACTGATTTTATAACTCGAAGTTAGGAACACGTTCATTTTTGCGTTCATATTTGCATTTTCGTGCATATGTTTCTTTACAGGTTTTTTTAAATCTTAATCTTTATTTCATTTATTTATCTATTGCACATGGTCCTGTGAAAAACGACTAGTTTTTAAATTGATGGAACCCTTTTGGATACTATCAAATCACTCAGAGTAGATCTGGAAGCATTGGGGAGTACGCCACGCTTCAGAACTGGAACCTCACAATCCGATGTAGTTTAAAAATGATTAGGAAAATGAGGAGGATGAATAGCCGATGACTGAGGAAGAAGTTGAAAAAATTGAAGAAGAAGAAGAAGAAGAAGAAGAAGAAGAAGAAGAAGAAGAAGAAGAATTGAAGTAAGAAAGAAATGGAAGAGGTAGTCGTATAGAGATGAGGAGAAAGTTGAAGAATAAAAAGAAATGAATATAATTCGTTGAGTATATTTGAAATGAAAATATCTTCAAAAATTGTATAAGAAACAAATTATAAAAGGTTCGTAGAAGTTTAGAAAGATTTAAAAGATAATTTTGGTTATTTTAATGGCATATCAACCCCTGCTGGGTTATATTATGCCGAATTCATATTACCAATTAAAGTAAAAATGATTCTTCACAAATATTTAAAGCATGGAAACTCTTCATACTTACCTGAAATATTTTAATATTCTTAGAACCTGATATATTAATACATTTCAAAATACTTTTAAACATTATCTCATTCAAACTCATCATGAGGCTTTAACAGTTCCTATCATTCTGAGTCAGAGTGGACATGTCAACAAAGAGGTAACTCTACACTTCCCCGAACTTCAAAATTGAAGCCTTGCCATCGGCTGCAGTTAAATATCATATCAGGACCTAGTTTCTAAAGAGTTTTAACGTTTGAAAGAGATAGAATATTTGGGAGACTCAATTTACAGGGTTTTTTTTACTTTAGAACAAATTCCACATGAAAGAGGAATTTTTGTGGTGTAATGGCGAACATGCTGGATTGTGACATTGTAGTAAGCGAGTTCGATCCCCCGTTGCCCTATTACGTTCACTTTCTGACAAATACCTTTTGAGAAAGTTATGAACCCCTTATCCTCCCATCTACGGGTTGAAGAGCATCACAAATGTCCGTTCACAGAACTAGCTTTGGCTTTAAATAATCCACAAAGGTTGATATTCCATTAAACAAAGAAACCAAACCCAGTCATATAAATAGTCAGCAGTGTTTAGAATCTCAAAATGGTCGTCGGAATTTTTAATTCACCTGCGCTTTTCTGTATTTTAAATACCTTATTATCCATTAATGTAGTCTTATTTTGATTTTATAATTGTGTTTGTTAAAAAATTCCAAAATTTTGAATTTAAAATTTTTTTAAATTAAAAGATTTTAAAAAATTTTGAATGACAAAAATCTTTTAAATTTTTAAAATTTCACTACAACCTTCAAAAACGGATAGCATTGGGAATTTTAATGGGGACACCCCAGCAAAGGATAATTATTTAAGGAGGAAATCACAGATAGATAGATAGATAGATAGATAGATAGATAGATGCCACAAATAATGACTGAAAGTAAGTAGATGTACTGGTGTGTAAAAGAAAATCTCTATTTATAATTATGAATACGAAATTTTAAAAACAGAAAGGTAAAAAATTTAACTAAAATGTAAAAATCCATAAGAAGTGTATCAAAGTTTGATTGATTTTGACGACATGCCAACATGTCTAGGGGATTATTTTAAGCTAAGAAGTTAAAGAGTCGTGCTGATAGTACGTATATATATATATATATATATATATATATATATATATATATATATATATATTATGTAGTTTCTCAATAGTTTTTTTCCCAATTCAATAGGAATGATTTTTACTCGGAACGATTTGATCCTCAAACGCGTCCCATACAGGTATGACCACTCTGGCTCAGAGTGGGAGTAATGACAATAAAGAAATACAATTCACTCCACAGATATCTAAAACTGGAACCTCACTATCAGATGAACTTTAGTTCTATACAAAGAAATCCCCCTTTTAAAGTGAGGTCATTACACACACACCCAGCAGAGGGGATTCAGTCAGCATATTCTAAGCCTCGCCGACAGTACGTATATATGGACGAATATAATTGGCTGGTGTGAGGGTCATACTGACGCTCAAATTCCACCAAAAGACTTACATTACGGATGTTTTGAGATATCTGTAAAATGTTAGTGGTATATTTTGTTGGTAAAGAAATGTTTCTATAATACATAAAGAAAGGTTTGTTTTTTTATGCCGGGTTTGAAAGATATCAAAATGTATATTATAGTTGCATTTCATATCTAAACCAAGCGCTGTAGTTAAGACTTATTTTTATTGTCATTATTAATGTTAACCCTCTGAACTTTTATGCTATTGGCTCTTCGATACATTTTATTTGACGTCGTAAAATAATGGTCTAGCACAAAATACATTTAAACTTCAATGAATATGCATCTTTGTTTAAAGCTACCACATCATTCTATTGAAAGAAAAACTAGGAATTAGTGGAATATCAAGTATGAAGAAACAATCAATTACTCACTGAATTTAATAATCGGTTATGCACAAAAGGGTAAAAAGTTCTTTCAGTTTTTTACTGTATTTTATTTGTGATTAGTTACATTGAAAGTCCTATTTACCAACCCCTCCGCTCGGGCAGGATATGACACGAGGTCAATTTTTAAGCGGAGTTTAACAGGTTTGAATTCAGAGTTTTCCTTCTCCTAGACTAGTCGCCTCACCAAGGCTGAAGAACCTAGTCTGCCCTACTATTTACCCATAGCTCGAGGGAGAATATTTGGATTCATGCAAGGGTATTAGTGCTATGTGAAATGCAATCAGTCTCGTCCAGGATTTGAACTCGTTTCGCCGTGTCCATATCCTGCGACGATAACCATTACACCACGGACACCTCCACTATTACATTGAAAGTAGTATGACGTCGGTTAGAAAGAAAGATTTGGGTTTTTCTAAGAGATGCAGGTGTTCGTGCCACGATTATCTAACCAAAGACCTTGCCGATATATGACACTGCTAGGTGTACGGGCATCTCTCTACGTCCACCGTTTTTATACTTTTAGCTTATAACTGAAAGGTGCTTCTTTCCAGAACGAGTTTCGTGCTCTAGTGTCAAACATTTGTCAAATAGTAGACCACACAAGTTAAAAAAGTTATGGCTATTGACGATAAAAACGTCTGTTTAAGACTCAATCAAATGAGCAAATCCTGAAAATTTGCTTAGAATTCTTCTTGAATGTTATAAAATGTACTTGTGCTCATATTCAGATTTTTTTTTCTTCCTCTTTCTATCTATCTCAACCAAACTCAACCTGATTAATATCTTTGTAAAAGCAATGATATAATGTCATTCTAGATTCTAACACCAAAAAATGAAATTTTACGCCAAGAAAATTGATAGAAAATCAACATTATCATAGAACCTGAAATGAGTAAATTGATTCTGACACAAACTGAATACTCTTGAACTGACGACATAGGATTCATTAGTATTAATTGTACTGACCTTTCTTGGGTCTCAGAGCTGATTAAAAATAAGCAGAACAAATGGAATGGCATTGGAGTCTCATTTTGATTTTTTTTTATCTAACCTGGGCAAGTTAAGGGTTAGCATAAAGTAAAATTTCAGCAAGATATTTCTGTAATGTAAACTCGATACCGAGGGGGCTTCAACCCCCCAAAAGATGGTTATTAATGTTGCTTTCTACTGCAACAGACTAGCATCACCCACAAGCGTAAGATTGAATGTCTCAATTATTTTTTAATACTATTGAATATACTTTGAGCACATTTTTTATTACTTAATGAAATAATTTTTTTTCCGATTCAGATTTTTATTTTTATTGTGACGGTTACTGTATCTTTATTCCGAGGTTACATTATCCTGGAATGTCGGGGAGAATGTCCGACGACAGTACCGTACCACCCAAGCTCTAAATATTCTCCGTAACTAGTTATATTTTATTGATAGCTTTGGAAGCCCATATAACTAGTTAAGTATAAAGCTTGTGTATAGGTTTAATTTTTCGAGATACGGACGAATGAGGATGTGTCAAGGGTAAAGAGGTCGACGTGATATAAATGAACACGGGAGGAATTCCGAACCGGACAAACAATATGACGCGTAGTTGTTTTTCTTCTTTTCTTTATATATGTATCTTTCTTACATATTTTATTTTAAAGAAAGCACAATTATAACAACAGAAAAACAAAAAAGCAAAACAAATATAAAGTGGATATACAAATTTAAACAAATGTTTTTCCGCCGAAACTGGCTGCTAATGAACAACTTCAAAAATGTTTCTTTGGATATTCTTGATACGGTCGTTTATTTGGGTTTCGTATATTATTTGTAATAAAATTTTTGACTAACCTTTTTTCTTTCCTTTCTTTTGTTATTTTTTATATTCGTTAATTTCTTATTAACGAGTCGCAAGGCACCAGTTTTTGTTTTTTCTTTTACGTTGAGCCTCAGTTTCTTACCCAACGGAGTTGACGGTTTCTATTAGGCCATTCTGTGACTAGAATTTCACCTTTCACCGGACCACGTGAAAAGGCGACCTTTCTCTTCCTTGGCGAAGCTTGGAACTGACTTTTTGTGTTTCGTTCTTTTTGGCGGTAAAACGCCCTCCCTGCCTCGACCAATCGCATGTCTTTTCCTTATCTGGGTCAAGACCTTTGCCCCTTCTCGGTTGGTCCTTCACTGTTGCTAGGGCTCGGAAACCCGCCAATCACCTGCCTTACTTCCGGTCCTCATAGTAGTCCTTGGTTTCCTAAATTTTAACCCAACCGTGGCCACTGGCCGTCACATTATGCTGATGTAATTTGATGAATGAAGGAAATATGATGCGATAAATTATTTACTAAGTTTGTATACACAAGTTTCATTTCCAATGTGAACTTTTGCTTTCTTTATTTAATGATATTTTAAACTTCGTGGGTAATTTATTAGCTGAGGAGAAAAGGGGGGTTCCTACCATTCACAAGGGCCTTTGGTTCAAAAGTGAACGTATTAGCGCGACTGGGGTTTGAACTCGCTTACAATCCAGTGCGTTATCCATGTAAGGGTACACTATGTAATATCTCATGTGGAATATCATTAAAAGATTTACAAAATAGAAGTGATGGCGAAATTCTCACATGACATTTGGATTCTGCGGTTTGAATTCAGTTTAAAACCGAACATTTTTTTTTATTGACAGAGGGAAAGTCAATCTTTATTTTTCATTGCAATCAAATATTTTCACTCATAATACATTTTTGCGAGTTAAGATAAGTTTACAAAGAATTAAACAATATTTCAATCCTTTTTTTTTCTATAAAAATAAATGCAAAAAAAATTTTTCTCAAAATTGGTTTTGCGCAAAGTGATTATTCATTTTTATTGTACCGAAATTTGTATGTTTCTGGGTGTACATAGGATCAGGGCCAAATGTAAAGTCATTGTGACCTGACTCCTTACACGAATATCAACTAAATTAGGTTTACCCCCGAACAAAACAGAGTAAAATTGAGACTATTTGCAAATCTATCAGTGAACCTTGTCATGTTGCTACCGGTATCTACCGCCCCTGGTTGCAATTGAACAATGTTTAAGTTGGTTGGTCGCATTTTATGGGTATATATATATATATATATATATATATAGTACAATTTGATGGAGAATCAAACTCGGTTAAGTCGTCATAATAAATTTATTTCGGCGGAGAATATTACTATACTCTCCGTCTAGTCAGATGACTATTTACATGCTTCTCTCTCGTCGCAGAGTAGCAAGAGAAGCATGTAAATAGTCAACTGACGAGACGGAGAGTATAGTAATATTCTCCGCTGAAATAAATTTATTATGACGACTTAACCGAGTTTGATTCTCCATCAAATTGTACTATAAACGCTCTGAATGTGAATTTTGTTATATCCCAGCGAATAAATAGGGGACTAACTATAGCCATACATTGAGCACTCTCATAGATTTATATGATTTTCCTCATATATTCTATGTAAAGAATAATCCACACCTACTGTCCTTGGACACTGACTGGATATTCTAAAAATATAAACATATATATATATATATATATATATAATTAGTAAATGGATATATTGTAGGTAAAATTTTTAAACATGCCAGAGCTTATTTGTTAAATAGGTTTGGTTTCTTTGTTTTAATGGCATATCACCCTTTGTAGTTAT
This sequence comes from Sepioteuthis lessoniana, assembly GCA_963585895.1. Classification (NCBI taxonomy): domain Eukaryota; kingdom Metazoa; phylum Mollusca; class Cephalopoda; order Myopsida; family Loliginidae; genus Sepioteuthis; species Sepioteuthis lessoniana. The sequence continues at coordinate 983,034 of OY757931.1, read as the reverse complement.
TTAATGCCAAAGTTATTCTCCTAGAAGAACAGTAGTGGTGCTATTTAACCCATAGCTGGGAGGATAAGGGGGTTCACACCTTTCCCAAGGGTATCTGCCTGAAAGTGAACGTAATAGCGCAACTGGAGTACAAACTCGCTTACTACGATTCCGCAGTCCATGGCTTTAACCATTACACTACGAGGACACCCCCTATTTGTTAAATAGTCTCAATCATTGCTATTTATTGTTTGAATACAGTTAAATGGTTTCAACTATTGCAATCTAACATTAATAGGCATTACCTCTCCTGGTCATAGTAGACTTTGGAGTAATGCGAATGAAGAGGTACTTCACACTCCCCAAAACTCCGGGAATTAAGCCTCACCATCTGTTGGTTTAGTGTCATATCGTTGGTGGAAGGGAGCTTATTTCGTAACAAAGATGCCGTCGGCGTATTCTACAGCCACAGCCGACTGGATTATTAGGAAAGTAAAAAAAATTCAGGATGATACAAAAATGACATTCAACATTCCCACATGTAATTCATTGGTCATTCATGTTTACCTGAAATATAATACGGTGAGTTAAAAGTTTTGCAATATTTTACTAACATGATGTGTGATTCAGCAAAACCGAATGTTTTTGCTGAATTCATGAAGCTGACAAACCACACTGGATTGTAATATTCAGAGCTCGCCTGATACTCTCCGAACGCTACTCACCAGATTTACCCAAATAGTTTGGGGCACGGCCTTGGAATCGACGGTTTTAGGTCTACTTTGACCTTGCTTGAGGGTCGAGGTTCTAGGAATAAGAGCAAAAATATTTCATCCATCTGGTTACTGTACTATAATCAGATGCACCTTCGACACAATAAATATTTTTCATTTCTTCCGTGATATTATGACTTAGTTTGAATTCATAAGACACAAATTCCCGAATTAGACTACGTTGCACGTTCTTATGTGAGTCTTTCAAATCACACATGAATTGAATAACATGTCAGCGCACAAACTATCATCATACTATTAACAACATCGGGTAATTACCACGGCTTGAACTGCTTCAATCACGTGATATGTTTGCTGAAAACTAGAACGTACCTATATATTGCAAAGCATTTGACTCGCCCTAGTGTGTATTTGGTTGATTTCATCAAAATTGTTAATTTTTCATCCGTGCAATATTGGGTATCCCTGTTTACACAGTTCAGACAAGCAGTTTCCGCTTTCTAATCATTGATCCAATAAAAAATATATCAAAATATATAAAAACGATTGGACTTTGCGAAATTCCATCATCAAAATACTCCTAACCCACAGAAAATGAGAGGTCACAACAGGACTAGTCTTTGTGCAATCGTCCGGAGATTCAATTAGAGACTAAAGCAATTAGTCTCATTTGTAACTTAAATGATTTTAGATTGTTTTTTCCTCTATGTAAATTCCATTTCATTCAGCCGATTTCTCACAGTTCTATCACAAACATTGACTTCTGTTTCGACCCATTTGTTTTTTATTTCTTTTGTGTTCTCCAGAAAGTTATCCGAATATATTTCATTTGAATGTACGATACTAAAATTCTAGATCACCGTCTTAGCTAACGCAGTTCTTTACTTATCACTGAATATCACTTTCATCTAATTGTTCACACACCACAATTATTTCTTTTTAGTCCACTTTACTTCATTTTCTTTTATTTCTTGATGAAAACGTCATTCTATTCCGTCAATTTCTAACAATTCTGTCGCAAACTTTGACCCTTGATTCCACCAATTTGTTTTTCATTTGTTTTGATGCATATTTTCAATCGCCATAGAATTTTGCTGTCAGTTTTCCATTCAAATTATTTGATTTCTTTCGTAGTCATCCAGTATGTTTTCTTTTTTGAACCATGCCATTTCTTTTATATTTGTACCAAATTTTAGCTACAGCTGACTGAGAACAACAAACGTTTTTCGCTATATTTCATTGTGGATTGCTTTTTTAAATGAGTTTTACAGTTCTTTCTATTGTTTCAATTGATATTTCTTTTTTGGATGCTATATATCCTTTCAATTCGATTCTCCTAACCTCGTGTTGCGGGCTGAAAAACTGTTTTTATCAGTTGATTGATTCGCATATCTAGGTTTTTGGTCGTATGTTTTTTCGGAATATAAATTACAAGATCATTCCATTTTTTTTCCTTAGTGTTGAGTCGTATCATCATATTTCCTCTCTATTTCTTCGAAGAAAAAAATTATGTCATTTATTTAAATAGATTATCTAGTTTATTTTAGGCACATTATATGAAACCAGAATGTTAAAGAAAATATTTTATCTGCTGAAAGTTTATTCACTGGTAAATAAAAACAAGGTAAACATCACTTAAGTGTGCTAATTTCATAATTCTTGCCAGGGGTGTTAATTTGAAACATAATAATAATAATAATAATAATAATAATAATAATAATAATAATAATAATAATAATAATAAAAGGATAAGTACCTCAACCTTGCTTGAGAAATAAAAAAGCTGTGGAACATGAAAGAAACGATTGTGCCAATTGTGATTGGTGCATTAGGCACAATAGCTAAAGGATTATTAAAAGGCCTGGAGGACTTGGAAGTTGGCGGACGGGTAGAGACTATCCAAACGACAGCATTGCTAAGAACGGCCAGAATACTGAGACGAGTCCTGGAGACTTGAGAAGACTTGCTGTCACTCAAACTCCAGTGAAAACCATCAGCTAACACTGATGTGAAAAACTCTAAAGGAGTAAATAATAATAATGATAATAATAATATCTCCCTTAACAGTCACAATCAAACTGATTATTACCAAGGGGAGACTGTTGTTAAATTCTAATTATAGTGTAATTATGATATTAATTTATTCATTTATTCATCTATTTGCAATTAATTACAATATCGATCAAATAAATCGATTCAACTCAAGATTACAGCAAAAGGTTACCCTCAAGCCAATTTATTTGAACTATTTAAAAAATATTTCCAAATCTTTTCTAATTTCATTATATATATATATATATATTGATGTGAACCCAAAGTTGGGACCACGGAAGGAAAACACGGAATACGGGTTAGAGGTAAGAAAGATATATTAACAAAAAGTTACAAAGGATAGTGTAAGGGTAAGCGGAGCTTGCTATCCGGTGGTGTCCAATATTGGTAGTCGTACATGGTTGCGTACTACTTGTACTCCTGCTAATACTACGGTATAAGGATACAGCTCTTTATTTCCATTTATTTACAAATGGAAGGCATAAAGCCTTGAAATTTTGTGAGACAGGGGAAGGGAGCGGTCATGCATTACTTATATGTTCTAGGGGCGCCTAGCTATTCACATTCGCCGACCCATTCAACAGTACAATATATAACCAGTCATCCATCACCAAGCGCACTGCAGCCACCAAAATACCACATTTGCTCTGTGACAAGACCTACTTAAAACCCCGGATTTAATGTATGGTTTTAATTACAAATTGTGATTTATTAACAAGGAGTTTTATATGCTGGGAATGGGAGAAAAACCCCGAAATGCAATGAAACGGAAAAGGCGAAAACCAAAGAAAAAATTCCCCGTTGGTTGCCCTCCCATCCCCCCATCTACGAAATGGAGGCCGACTGTTTTCCGGGGTCTTAACACCGAAAACAATCAGGACCTACCCTAGATGGGAGAGGGATCCGAACCTGATCGGGCAAAAAAATACAGGGTTGGGCGCGGTATGGGCAGTTAATGACAGATGATCTGAATTATATACATGTAAAATTCTAAGATCTTCAATAAAAGCGGGTTTGAGTGAGTGTTGAGGTGCAAAAATAATGGGGATGGGGAAGATCTTGGAGACTAGCAACTAGATGACGGGGACAATGACTCAAGACATACTGCTAACTAGGCTTCGAGGGGGAAAAAGCTTTTCTTACTTACCCGGGGTGGGGTCCCGAAGGACCCGTACCGTAAACGCCATGGGCAGGCTGTAGGAGGGAAGGATGACTCCAACATTGCCCCCTTTCTTACGACCAGGCTCACTGCATTCACCAACCTTTTGTCGAATGTTATGCGATCCAAGCGTTTTCTATCGCATCTGATTTTTACCATAAGTTGATGCCTAAAACACAAAAACAGATCACAATGAGAAAAGTTTGCATCGTCATACAATCTCTTATTTCGCGTCGTCCAAATCACCATTCGAACTACTGTTAGGATCGCGAAAAACACCACACGCTTCTCACTCTGAAACGGAGGAAGAAAGTTTTTCACGACGTAACCAACGTCGAGCAGCACGAGCTGGTTGGGTTCAATGCGAGCCGTCCACTCCCCGACGTGATCCCAGAACGGGCGAACACGCTAGCTGTAGTAGAAGGCGTGCTCAGCCGTTTCTTCTAAATCACTGCCGCAGCGAGGACAATCAGGCATGTCTGCCAGGCCCGCTTTGAAGTTCAAGCCGAGTAAGAGTAATGCATTCTGTGCAAGTCGCCAGGTGAGCGAGAACTCGGAGTTGTTCAAGAAGCTCGAACATGGCGCCCAGTGGGAGCGGATCTGCTCCGCCGGCCAGCCGCGCTGCTCGATAAGAGGGTCTGAGGCGGTATCCACGACTAGTTCCCGGTATAGTTCCTTCCGAGGCTGTGAAAGGTCACTGGACCCAGGAAGGTTACGAAGGGCCGCTTGGCACTCGCCGACAAACAGTGCTTCGCCCATCGGCTTACGTCGACCTTCAGCCTTGGGTCTGACTGGAGGTGAGGAAAAGTCCGACTCGCCTTTCGTCTCCACACTGCGTCCCCTGTCAAGTATCGGCCCAGGTATGCAAGTCTTTCAGCAAGCCAATGGCTCTCCAGATCAGGCATACCCAGACCCCCGTTGCGCGTACGATGGATGCAGACCTGTCTACGGACCATCGGCCTTCGACCTCCCCAGAGCAATCTGGAGAGGGATTGTTGAAGCGCCAGCCGACGTGCCTTAGGCAGAGGAAGTACGGCCAATCGGTAAAGGATCAAGAAGACGTACACGGCGCAGGCCTCTGCCCTGCCTTTTAAGGATAACCTCCTTGAAAGCCAGGTTACCACATGTGCATTCACCTTAGCTTGTACTTCCGACCAATTTCGCTCCAGTTGGAGGTCTGGCCCGAAACAAAACCCAAGGATGTGGATGAGTCCGTCACTACAGCGAAAGGGCCCCGGAGGGATAGCGATACCCCTCCAAGTACAGAGCCGCAAACCTTCACTTTTGTCAAAATTGACCTTGGCTCCAGCTATCCGCTCGTACTCGCCAACCGCCTCCTTTGCAGTCTTTATATCCTGGCGGTGGGATACAAACACTGTGATATCATCGGCGAACGCAGAAACCCATGCCGTAAGAGGGCTAGCAAAAGGACACCGCGCAGGGCCAGATTCGTCCCCTCATCCCTAAGCCTACGGAGCAGGAGCTCCAAAGCGAGGACATAGAGAAGAAGAGACTGGGGGCAGCCCTGCCGGACCGAACGCTCGATCGCAAATGCCCTCGAACGCCTTCTGTTCACCTGCACCATAGCCTGTGGGTTGTGATACATCATGCTAATCCATCTGCGGAACTCCGGTTGGAATCCGGCAGTCTCCAAAACAGTTGCCAAAAAACGATGGTCAACACTATCGAAGGCCTTGGGCTGATCTAAACTGATCAGCATGGCTTCCGTGCGGTCTTTTATTCCCTCTGGGACCTCGCGAATCAAGTGCTGATTGTCTTGGATCGATCTTCCTTTCACAGCGTAGGTCTGCTCGGGACCGATCAGATCGCTAATGACAAGCTGTAAACGATTCGCTAAGACCCGGGTCAAAATCTTTAACCCTGTGTTAAGCAGAGTTTTGGGCCTGTAATCATCTAAACCCTCCCAAACATGCTTGCCACCTTTCTTCAACAATGTGATCACGCCCTTGGTAACGCAACCAGGGATGGCTCTCTGGGCGAACTAATAGTTGAACATATCCGTCAGAATAGACACAAACATGTGCGGCAACCTCAAGTACACTTCGTAAGGTAAACCACCTAGCTACTTGTTGAGGCCGACCTGCGTCAACTCTCGGACTTCGCATACAGTAATCACACCCTCGCAACTAGCCGAGGCGAGGGAAGTCGGCAAGATAGCTGCGAAACTCCTGAAGCGGGAGATCAGGACAGCGGACAAAGCGATCACGAAAGTGGGCCCGAAAGGCATCACGCATATCGCGATTCGTTCGCAAAACACGCCTATTCGCGGACGACGAAATCGATATACAGATCGGGAAACCTTCGCCCTTCTTGCTCACGCGCAGTCGCGTTCGATTTCACAGGTTCGTTGAGAACTCTTTTTAACCTAGATCTAACTACGAATCCCTTGTAGCGCTCTCTAGTCTTACGCTCAAGGTCCATCCTAGCTATCTCTACGCTTATGGAGTTGCCACAGCCACTGCCCGGGAAAGTCCACCTTCTATAGATTTCGCCTCCTTGGTTCTTTCTAGGTTGAGCTGACGATCATACTTGGTGGCGAAATCTCTAATCCTATGTTTAAGAGAAACCCACCACCTATTCCCGGTAACCGCCCCCCACTAACGCCTGCTTAATTAGGGATTCTAGCCGGTCCTAGAAGTCCCCTGTCTCCAGTAAGGAGGTATTGAACGTCCAGTAGCCGGCTTGAATATGCCTATAAGCTAACCCCAGACTGACCCTAACAAGTTTATGGTCAGTCCACGCTATCAAGTCGAAAGTGGGATAACTAATGAAATTGCTATCAGCTATTCTCACTAACACTCTGTCCAAGTAGGAACCTACTTTGGCAGAAGGCGAGCTATCGAGCCACGTCCACATCTCTTGCCCTGGGTGATCCAGACGAAACCTGTCGACCGAGTCATGATGAGTCATAAGGTTGACAAGGCTGCTTTCACACCTTCCCAACCTACTAGCTCCCCGCCCGACCTTATCTATCTTGGGATCAAGGATCGCATTCCAATCACCCATTAAGACTAGCCGCTTCGAATCGTCCAGGAACAGCGCCAACCGACAAAAAAGGAAAACCTCTCCGCAGCGAAATTGGGCGCATAAACCAAGACCAGTCGGAACTTGAAACTTTTTAACGGCAACATCGGCCACAACAGGTCGGTCCCCCCACCTGCAAAAACAATGTCAACATCAGCATCAAGGCTGTGTCCAACTAGCAAAGAGAACCCAGCGCTGGTGCGGCTGCCGTATGCTGAGAAAACGTTAAAATCGCTTTCCAGCACCCGACAGGCCACATCTCAAATGAAGTGAGTCTCTTGCACTGCACTGAGGTTCTTGAGTAGAGCAAGCAAGTGCGCACATTCGCTTGGATCCCTCAATCCCCTCACATTGACATGGTTAAAATCCATTGGACCCACTTACCTTACTCACTGACGACTACGGTCCGGAAATCCTCCGGGGTGAGGATGCCGACGGCCTGACGCAGGGAGCCGGTACCGAGTTCAGTAGTGACTCAGCCGTCCCTGGAAATTCCACCGACATCCAAGGGATACCGCAACTTTAGGGACCTAAAGAAATAGGGATGAAAATAAATCGGGACCCTGCCCGTACATTTACTTGACATGTCATTGAGGGAGCTTTATGTCCGCCCGACTGACTTCTTCAATAAAGCGCCAAAGCTCTTTAGTTCGGTTGCCAGCCGAAAGAACAAAGGTGGTCACTATGGGTGCCCACCTAAATAGATATGGATTGTTAATGTCTTTAGTGAAGTGAGGGATTTCATGATTTTTTACAAGATGGTCAATGTTTGGTGATTCCAGTATATCTTGGCAGAAGTAGAACCCGTTGACGGCACGTCGGACCTCATTAGAGGCCGACCTCGCTCGATGCTGGCGCTATAGAATCTCTGGCCACCGAATGGCCCGTGAAAAAAACTTGAGGTTTGAGATGGGTGAGGTAGAAGGCAATGTTGGGGAAAGGGGGGTTTCAGTTGTTTGGGTTGTATTTTTTGGTTGTGGAGATGGGATAAGTTGCGCTGGGCGTTGGATTATTTTTTGTGGTTGTGGTTGAGGATCTATTTGTGACTGTGTTAGATTATTATTTTTCACTTTTTTCTCCCTCTCCCTAGAAATATCATCGCTGTCTCTGCTTCTTTTTAAATTAGTTGTGGCGTCTATCTGTTCCTCTTCCGAGATGTGTTGCTTTTTCTTTTTCTTTTTATTAGATGAAACTGGCGTTTTTATTTTTTCTTCGATGATTGGTGCTGGTGATGATTCTGTAGCTTCCGTTGTTTTGTTTGTGTTTACTGTAGTTGTTGTTTTAACTGGTTGTTTACTTGGGGAATTATTTGGGGAATTCTTTTTCTTTCTCACTTTTTTCGTTACTTGTATCCACCCCTCGTCATCGTTTTTGTTGGGGAGGTCCCCAATTTCTTTTATTGCTGTTGCTGTGTTTTTTTCAGTTGCTGTTGTTGTAGTGGTGGTGGTTGGTGAATTCATAGTATTATTAGTAGTAGTCATTGTTGTGGCGGTCGTCGTTTTTTGGGGGGCAAGCTCTAGAGAAGTGTCCGAGTTGTTTGCATGACCAACATAACGGTCTTCGGCTTTCGACGACCACCATCAGTGATTGGTCTCTGTATCTAATTATGTGGGGTATATTGTTGAACCCTCCCCTATCGAGGAACA
>OY757931.1:839419-969419 GCA_963585895.1 Sepioteuthis lessoniana | reverse complement strand
TGCTAAGTAGAAAACACAACTGTGTTTTTAATAAATAAAATTCCATCTCACAAGTTTTTTTTCGATTTTATAGAAAACAAATAAATCTATAAATTATAGAACAATTCTAAGATGGTGGGATTTGAAGTGTTTTCGTTATTTTACAGCTTTGCCGGCCAGTACTTGAAATTTTTTTTATTCATCCAAAGTTTTTTAAAGGATTGATTGTTCTCCTCTCTCTCTCTCTCTCTCTCTCTCTCTCTCTCTCTCTCTCTCTCTCTCTCTCTCTCTTCATATATATATATGGGGGGGTTAGAGAGAGAGAGAGATTGAGAGAGCAGGTTGAGAAGGGAAGAAAGACGAGGAGAGATATGTGAGTGTTATTTTATATGTGAGCTTTCATAAAAATAAACAGCTGGGCTGCCAAGAGAGCTTGCATTAGATACTATTTACCCAACCCCTCCGCTCAGGCAGGATATGACACAAGGTCAATTTTTTAAGCGGAGTTTAAGAGGTTTGAATTCAGAGTTTTCCTTCTCCTACACTAGTTGCCTAACCAAGGCTGAAGAACCTAGAGCTTGCATTAGATGATGAATCTGAGTTCAGACATGATTTCAGAACTGAATAATCATTACTAATAACCCCCAGTGCCTGAGAACTAACCAACAATATCACCTATCCTATTTTAATTCTCCGTCTCATTGTAAGAATTATCAAATGAAAATGTTACTTCGTCATGTAATTCTTTTTTATATTTACAACTTTACGGTCAATGTATATGTATGTGAACCAATGAAGCTTTGATTTTGTAAAAGACTTAACTGCTGAAATTTGCTGACGGTATCATTTGCAGATGGATTTTTAAAAGTCAAAGGAGCGTCCATGTAATGACATGAAACTGCATCTAATGATGAAACTGCTCTTCTGGAGATTTAGGGAGTGTGGAGGGGGCTCATTGTCAGTACTCCTAAAGTCCCATCTATGAGTCAAATAGAGTTGTTTAAAAATTATGCATATTCGACAATGTGCAAAAATCTCTTAGGAAACATCTACACAAAAATGTAAATATGAATATACAATGAATGCGATTCCCTAACCTCAATTCATAAAATAACCCGAGTCAGGTTGATATACAGTTAAAAGCAATCAATCTACTAACTGATGAAATGACGAACATATGACTGAATGTAAAATCTACAAGGAAGTCAGAGTACATGTTTGCCAAAAGTAAAAAATTAATTCAATAATGTTAGATTTTAACTAACAAGTCGAAATCTTGTTCTATATTGGTCAAGGAAAGTAACAGTTAGCAATTTCTTCTTTTCTGGTTCAAGTTTTATGCCAACTGTATGAATAAATTCTCTTTTACAGAATTGCATTCGATAAAATACCACCTAGCATGACAGGAATATTCGGTTGAGATACTATCAATGCGATTCCCTAACCTCAAGGCAATGTTTTGGAATCAATCCAGATTGATTACTTTAATGAATGCAATTTGAAAGACGGACAGACAAGTTTTGACATTTTATAAAAACAGATGTGAAATGGGGTTTTTAATACGTTCAGTCAGAACTTTATTTCTACAACGACGAGGAGCTTTGAACATTATCAACAAGAATAATGAATAAGATTCCAGTTAATCGCTAAATCAACTTTACTTTCTAGAAGCTTCTTTTTTTCCAAATATATCTTTGTTAAGGATTTTGTTCTACAAACTTCTAGGGTCTCCTCTAATATAAAACCGATTATGTTTTATATTCCGTGGTTTCCATATAAATCCTCTCAGAACACATATAATTATTTTGTGTGTAATACCGCCTGATGCGAATCTAACCCATTAATAACTGTAAGAAAACTTATCTCGCCCTGTCAGCAGGGCTAAGAATACGCTGTCTGTACCCACTGAAGAGGGGTACGACTCACCTCCCCCCCCCGCAAAAAAAAACAAAAGGTTTATCTTGAGTATGACACAAAAATTCATGTGATGGTGAGGCTCTAGTTCTGGAGATCTTAGAAGTGTATATTACCTCTTCATTGCCATTACATCCTGGTTCACTCTAACCTGGAGTGGTAGTACCTCTTACAGTCCCATCTATGGACAAAATACATTTTTTAAAATGACTCATTTTTAATGGAACGGTGTGCAAAAAATCTCTTAAGAAACAAGTACGCAAAAAAATATAGGCATACAATGAACAGATTCCCTAACCTCTTAGCATAAAATAACCCAAGATTGGTTGACATACTATTAGAATCAATCAATCAATTCAAAAAACTGTTTACTCAAATGACCAAATGCTTCCTAACTCTATATGCGTCTGTTTCAACACCTACTTTGTAAAGTCAAAAACACGTTGGGTTAATGTACTAACAATTTTTATCTAAGCACCTGGCTGACAAAAGGATATATTCCAATGCTTTCAATTATCTTATTTCCTAGTGGTGTTCCTTCTTATATAACTGGATCTCATCCCATTAGGGATAATTACTTATGATATTATATTTTCATGTGAGAAAAACAAAGCAGCTTATCATAATTTTTAAAATTGTTAATTTAACCTATCAGTAACTGGGACACCACTCCAGTCTGTCGCGCCCTGTCGACGGGGCTAAGAGTATGTTGACTGTATCCCATGCAGAAGAGTAAGAAGTCCTCAAAATAAGTTTCCTGGGTTAGGGTTAGGATTATATATATAAATGCATCTGATAATAAGGCTCGAGATCTGGCGATCTGTTGAGTGTCTCTTCATTGACATTACTCCCAGATCCACTCTGACTCGAAGTAGTAGTACGTGCTCGGATCTCATCTATGAGTCAAATAGATCTGTTTGAATATTACTTGTATTTGATGGGACCGTAAACCAAAATAACAACACAAAAAAATTCAAATATAAATGTATAATGAAGTTCTTCAAATAAACCCATGATGGGTTAGCATGTCATTAAAATCAATCACTCTAATCGATGATTTGTCCACTTTAAAAGCAAACTGCAAAGAACAGTCGACTACACCAATTTTCTTTTTTGTTCTGCATGTATTTGAAAAGTAATAAAAAAAAACGTTCTGTACTTGTAAAATCATCATTGTACTCATAATAGATACTTTTTTAAAATACAAATGGACTGAAAGAAACCAAAAGTTTCTAATCATTTTTCGAATATTGGTTAACTGAACATACAAGAATAAGACAGTATAAAATAACATAGAGATAAAAAGAAAAAATATATTTTAAAAATACATTTTAAATAATAAATAAAAGTAAGCAAATACAGACGAACGTTGAATCGCGAGTTAGGCTCTGAACTTTACAAAAGGTTTGGGTTTTAAAAGCTTTTATGAATATTGAACAACTGGACAAAGTTTATCTGTAAGAACGCCATCGTTATCTTGTTGTAAACAGGAAGATCTACATTTTCCAGATCATTCTATACCGATTTCAATGACAAATCGAAGTCGGTCTGCAAAAGCACGAATCCATTTTGAGTGAGAAAACGTCAATTGTCTGCGATTTTCTTTCAATTATAAGACAACTTATATTAAATAAAAAGCATAAAAGGAAGAAAAAAAGAAGAAAAATTTCGTCTCATAAAAAAATTGACGAAAAATCGGTTAAAAGTTGAGTCGATCGTATTCCCCCCAATTTCTTTAAAAATTGAAACTAATTCAAAAATTTCTTTGAGATTCAATTCTGGATTCCATTTTCTGGTCTGTAAGTAAATAACTGTAAATTCCAAGATCTGCTTTCTGCCTCTTTTAAACACTGCTCGAGGCCTGTTGTAATCTTGATAAGTTAAAAAATATCTCCGTTTCTGAATAACAAATCGTAAGGAAACATAAATCGATAAGAACTAATCAATAAATGTTCAGATGTTTCTATGAATTGTCGTAAATATGATTGACGCTACATAATCTTTAACACAGGGAACTTATTTATAAAGTGAGAATAAAGTTGTTTTAGATTTTATACTGCTCTTCTGGCCAGCATTTGATTTATTCAACATTTTTAAACGAGTGTTTGTTTTCTTAAGCAATTATGCTCTCTCTCTCTCTCTCTCTCTCTCTCTCTCTCTCTCTCTCTCTCTCTCTCTCTATCAAATTATATATATATAAATATAACCATCTCCCTATTGATCCCTTTCACGCACACGCACACAAATAGATATATGTGTGTGTGTGTGTGTGTTATTTATATGCATGTTGCATAAAAAACACCTGTACTCCTTAGAAGATTTTCATTAGATCTGGTATCAAGCATGGTTTCATTTTTATCTATTGGTGGTTCGTGGTTTCTTTGTTTGGTGACATATCAACCTTTGTGGGATATTTAATGCCAAAGCCATCCTTGTAGAAGATGAGTAGTGGTAATATCTAATACATTGCTGGTGGGGGAATTAAGGGGTTTTCTAGCTTTCGTGAGGGCATTAATCCACAAGTGAACGCAAAAGTGAAACTGTAGTTCAAACTCATTTATTACAATGTCGCAGTCTTTCACTTTTGCCCCAACGCCACGAAGACTCCCTTTATATATATATATATATATATATAAGATCAGATATATATATATATATATATATATATATGTATGTATGTAAATATAAGTGGAGATCAGAGAAAGTATTGAAACCATCCAGACGACAGCTTTGTAGAGGTTCACTTGAATACTGAGAAAACTCCTTGATACCTGAGAAGAGTTACTGTTATTCAGAACCGAATGAAAGAGCACCTACAAACACTGATGTAAAAAATCGTAAGGAGTAAAATATTTACTGGAAACACAGATTTTTAAAAAAATCTACGTTAACAAGCAAAAATTCTTGGACAGAAGAAAAACACGAGAATATGTTGGGACGAAAAGAGAACAGCTACACTATAAGAACAAAATATACATCTGAAAGAGATGAATTCAGAATGTACTAGCGAAAGAAGAAAGACTAAAAAGATAGCGAGACAGGACCAAACACTACAGACAAAATAGGACATTCCAAAAGAAAGAAAGTTCAACCAACAGGTTGGGGGACAATGTGAGAAAACATACCAGCAACTGGACTCAAGGGAAGCTAAAAAATTTTGGAGCAAAATATTGGAAGGGATAGATTATAACAGAAAATACGAATGGATAATCGACATAAAAAAAAGAATTGCAAATACTCAAGGAAGGCCCGAAGGCAAATTGGAAAACACCATGGGCGCATACATGGGCTCTGGATTGAAAAATTCACTTCCATCCATAACAGACTGGCTACCGAAATAAATAGAGGCTTCAAAGAAACAGATATACCCGAATGGATGACCAAGGGAAAAACCACCCTGATCAACGAAGACTCCCAAAAAAGAATCGCCACAAATATTAATAAACCCATAACGTGCCTACCGATGATGTGGAAACTAATGGCTCAAATTAGGGAGGAAATTTACTACTCGTTAATAAGCTTTGGACTGTTCCTCAAGGAACAGAATAGATGCCGCTAGGGAACCAGAGGGACAGGTAAGCAAGTATATGTTGATCAACATATCCTCAACGTGAGCAAAACGACACGCAAAAAATGTAATCATGGCATGGATTGACGACAAACGGGCTGGGTGATAAACGGTCTTAAAATGTGCAAGATATACGACAAAGGCATAAAGTTTATCGGGAAAACCATGAAAAACTGGAGAGTGGAATTAACAGCTGGAGGAAAAATATTAACTAAGCTTAAAATCAACAGAGAATCATCTAGGGAGATGCGTTCTCACCATTACTATTTGTAATACAGATGATGCCTCTGAATCCTATTCTTAAGAAATGCTTAGGTAGATACAAACTTCATAAATTGTAGGACAAAATCAATCACCTAATGAACATCGATGACATCAAACCGCTTGCCAAAAATTTTAATTTTGAAAACCTAAAATAGGCAGTGAGAATATACAGTCTGGACATGGGATGGAATTTAGCATAGAAAAATCCGGCATGCTAATAACGAGAAGCGGTAAACGACATAGAACTACGAAAGCAAGACAAAATCAGAATGATCAGAGGAAAGGAAACCTACAAATACTTGGGAATATTGGAAGCAGACACCATTAAACACGTGGAGATAAAAGGAAAAATTCTACAAAGAGTATCTCACGGGTACGAGAAAATTACTGGATATGACATTAAACAATCTGATGGTGAGGGTCTAGCAATACTGGGGCTTTGTGGAATGCAGAGTACACCTTCATTGCCATCGCTCCCAGGTCCACTTTCACTGGGAATGGTAGCACCTGATAGGGCCCTATCAATGGGTAAAAAACGAACTGTCTGACATTTAAATTGAGTGCAAAAAATGACTCATGCTAAATTGAATGGTTAGAAATAAAAATGTTTGATCATTTAACTGTGTAAACAAATGTCTGACTCATTGAACTATTTATGATACATCGAACCATCTAACAATATGCAGATAAATGACTAATGTTTAATTGAATTGTTAGTGATAAATTGCAATACTTGAAACCATTTAACTGTAGGCCAAAAAATGAGATGAGGCTCGTTTAACAATGTTATCAATAAAATGTGTTTACAAATTAAATATATTTAATATATATGTGTAAACAGGATTAGGTATTTAATAACCTACAATGGTTTATTTACCATAAAACCAAAGCAAACATAACAAGATTTGATATGTCATCAAAAACAACCAACACCAATCAACTTAGATTTGACTCGCCACAAATATATGTCAATAGTTTTATGAATATAAAATTCTTTGTTTAAATCCTTAATTGATGAAAGTTCATAAAGAAAGCTAAATAATTTCATGTTTAAATTAGTTTTTAAAATAAATCCAACATAGTAGGTTTCAAAGAATCATCGTTTAGTCGCCCTCTTTTTGCAGGTGAAAGCATTTGGCAATTGTGTATGAAAAAGTTGACTGGGAGTTATTTACCGAAGCCACAGGAGGTCAACGCGATTACTGACTGAATGCACAAACAATCGCTTCAATGAACTTGCAATGTACATTTTTCACAATTGCAATCGTCAGCCGTGGGAATTCACCTTTGGAGGCGTGCAGAGCTTATTAAAGCCACGCATACCGTTCATGGTATCCATTTTCGTTATTGGATATTACAATCAACCGACTTCGCGCGAAAGGAATAATATTGCACGGTTCAGTTGCTGGGTTAAGCTTAACTAAATACCTAACTGTGCATCTATTGATGTATCACAATGCTAAAAGCCAATAAAGCAACTATCTTCATAAAAATTTTTAGTGAATAGACAAAAGCAAAATATACAATGTCATTAAAATGTTTGGAAATTATATCCTACTTGTTGTGTTTCCAAATAAACCCCCTGTACCTTAAAATAAGAGCCTAGAGAACCTGTTAAACAATAAATTACCAAATTAGATCTAACATATAAAGAAATCCCAAATAAATGCGCTTACAAAATTTCTTATGATGTAAAAATGTTTTAAAGACAATGTCTACATTCTTACAGGTTTCACCTAAAACGTAGTGGTTAGTTACTGAACTGAGGGTGTTCCTGTGGCGTAATGGATAACGAACTGGATTTACTGTGTAACCATGGTGTGGTGGTTAACGTGCTCAACTGGAGGTGTACCCGTGGTGTAGTGGTTAACGAACTGGACAGTGACATCAGAGTATTTGATTCCAACAAAAGTTGTGCTATTTAATTCACTTTCGGACAAATACTTTTGGAAAAATAGGAGACCTCTTATCCCCTAGCTATGTTATTAAATTGTGCAGGTGCTGTTCCGCTTCAAGGATGACCTTGGCATTAAATAACCCAAGAAGGTTGATATGCCTTTAAGCAAAAAATATATATATATAATGACCTGTTTTATGGCGTCGTACTTATAACAATGTTAATGACAGCAAAGAAAACGTTGGTTGATCATTTTCCAGATTGATCAGCAAAATTTAGCTTGCCAAAAGTTTTGTGTTTTATAATTAAAAATAATAATTCCATTTGGCTATAGTGTGATATAGACTATAGAAATTTGTCTCAAAACCTTTTTAAGTTGGCTTAAAATCGTACACTTTGAAACTGTAAAATATTTATGATATCTTAGTTGCGCTGTAGAACAGTCGATAAGTAGCTTTGTGAATTCACATGAGATCTTCATTCGAGCTCGAATACTTTAACCTTGTGTCTGACTAAACCGTGCACTACTAAACATAGATTACTACAAAATTGAGTTTATTCCTTACAAAGTGCCTCATTTCATTCTCTCTTTCTTTTAATTTACTCTCTTTGTAAACTTAATTTCAATCTAACTTTCTCTGAATTGTTAATTATAGATAGATACTTATAATTAAATATATAACTGTTTCTAATTATCAATGTCTAACAATTAGATATATGTAGGTACACTCCAATATGTACGTACGAACTCATTGTGTAGATAATAGCCAGTATTTATATTCATGTACCTATATAACAGGCTTATTTGGACTGACACATTTTATTTTCTCTTTACTTTAATCATTTTGTCTCTAATTATTTATTGGTCACTCTTTTTACATTGGTTATTTCCAGTATTTTTCTATCTTCGTTATTTTCTTTTTTGTTCTTACTTTATTTATATATATATATATATATATATATATATATATATATATATATATATATATATATAATCACAGAAATAATGAAGAATCTAGAAGAAATTTAGAAACGTGTAAAGGGTGAATACTCTTTGTCTATCTATAACCTCGATGTATTTACCCAACCCCTCCCTCATTAGCATGATGTGGTACAAGATCATTTTTTAAGCGGATTAAGGCTGGTGTGTATTGAAAGTTTTCTTTTTCATAAATCAGTTGCCTAACCAAGCTAAAATAAACCAGTTTGCCCCATTATTTATGCATAGCTGAGAAGAGACGGATTCATGACTTTCCTTAGGGGAATTAGCGATAAATGAAACGCAAACGTTCTCATGAAAAGAATTTGAAATCAGGTCATCGATTCCATTTTGTATGATTATAACCGTTGCGTAAAGCAAGCCTCTCTAATATAAAATTCTACGTACCCAGTATATTTCATTGCTGTTTTGCGTTGCGAATCTTAGTTGCATTTGATAAACAGGTTGAAAATATCAAAAAAAGACTTCGAGGATTTCCAACAAATCTTGCACCAAATCTTGTCGTAAAATCATCCCAGTTATAAAAGATCCTTGTCGAGAATATATTTGATAATTCGGAATTTACTCAATATAAACCAAATCCCGTTCGATCAAATAAGTTGTCTTGTTACACATTCCCGAAAAGTTAGTGTGATAGAAGATAGCTCTGAAAGCGGAGTACAGAGCGACAGAAACAATGAATAACTAAAATATAGGGTGTAATGATCCCTAACCTGCCACGACATGACTAGTTGGTAGGCATTTACGCAACTAATACTGGAAGTGGCACAAGATCGATTTTAAGCATGATACTGCTGGTGAAAATACACAATTTTCCTTTTCCAAAACTAGTTGACAAAGCAAAGCGATAGAAACGAGTCTGTCCTACTATTTATCCATAGCTGGTGAAGAACAAATAGATTCTCGCTTTCTAAATAGCTTCATATTCCATTTACTACCATGATAACTGCAAAGCTAAATTTAGTTTTTTCCTTTTCCTATATCGGTTGCCCTTAAAAGATAAAGAGAGCCCAATATACCCTTCTGTTTACCCATAAATCAATAGAAAATAAATGGATTTATACCATTCTTTAGGATGTTGGCGCGAAGCAAAGCACAAACATCTTTCGTCTGGATGTGTTAATAACTATAAGAATCCCCCCTCTCTCTCTCTCTCTCTCTCTCTCTCTCTCTCTCTCTCTCTCTCTCTCTTGTATATACATATATATGTAAAGAGAGAAAATTAAAATTTAATGCTAAAAGCACCTCTATTTCGTAAAAATTTTCAATATACTAAAGTGTACAGCGATATCACAATATATAATGAATTAAAGAAAATGTGGAAAACCAGACGTATGGATAACCCACTCACCTGATGATCGTAGCTGCAAAACTCTGAATCATGATTTTTTTACGCGGCCTGAATTCTATTTTTTTTTTTTTATAATTGATAATATATTAAGTAGATAGATAGATAGATAGATAGATAGATACATAGATAGATAGATAGATATTCGTAATTGCACAAAATTTCTTCACATTTGCCTCGATACTAATATTCATCCACATTCTGCTTCCCGTCCGATTTTATTTTGATGAATTTTCTTTCTTTCACACGTTTTACTTTTGTCCTTTCCGCTTTTATTTCTATTTATTTATTTATTTATTTATTCATTTTTATTTTTATTTTTCTTGTTCTTTTTTTTTTTACAGAATTCGATTATTTTTCTTCATCTTTCGGAAATAAACAGGTTTATCCATCGATGACATTTTGACCAAAATAAATAAAAACTTAACAATGCTTTCAATTCTCAGAGGTGACAATGAAACAGAAAAATATATAAAAAAAACGATAGAAAGAAGATTAATCTCTGAATTACTTGGGAGGAAGCCGGATATTTTAGCAATGACACCAAAATAGTCTTTATCGAATCCAATTAATTGTTGGCAAAACAGATTATCATACATTCGCCTCTTTATTTTCTCTGACATCTCTCTAAACTAAATGTTATTTCTTGATATCTCTTTTTTCTCACGTTTACACACAACTAGATACTCAGCAGACACACATGAACATACATGGTCTCACATGCATCGGTTAATAATATCATTCATTCAAGTAGTATAAAATAAAATTTGTCTTTTTACAAGCAGAACTCATGGAAATTATAGAGTTCAACTTGGACATAAAAATAAGATTCTAGAATATATATATATATATATATATATATATATATATATATATATATATGGGGGTTGTTGAGTTATAATACGAGAAAAATGTATACGGTCATTTTTGTTAGTGGATTTATGACGAACTTGAAATTCTAATTTTTTGTTATATATATATATATATATATATATACTATTGCCCATAAATAAGTTCACCCTTTGTTAATTTTTCTCCTAAACTAGAAGAATTCAATTATTTCATTTGAGGCATTATATGTTTATGAGGCTGACATTATCATGATGCTGTTCTGAGTAGAATAATATATAATGTTTTGGGTTGAAAGTTTTATTTGAATCCCTATCAACCGAACAAACTAAAAACGAGCATAATGAGCTCTTTGTGTACCAATTAATTTTTTAGAAAATCCTTCAACAGCACACGGAAGGTGTGCACAGGTCTAAGCTATGATTGTAATTGATCATATATGGAAAAGAGGATCAGATATTTGCAAGATGGAGCGAACACTTCCACTTGCTTAAATTCATTTGTACCACAGTGATGACGGTTTAAAATGTAGGAGGTATTTCTGTCGCACCCTGTATATGTACCCAAGTACAAAAGAGTTTATAGTATCACACAACTTTATTTCTCTTTCTTTGTTTTTTTTTTCTGCTTTGATTTCCTTTCGTCTTTTATTTGATTTAATACAAATTTCTTTCTTTGGGGATTTTACTTTTCATTCATTCACACTTTTAACTTTTCTACTTTTGTTGATTTAATTTCTTTCTTGGGTTCTTTTATTTTCCATTTCCAATAATTTTTTTGGTCTCCTTTCGATTTCTTTTATCCTTTTCGTTCGCTGAAAACAAAACATTCTCAACAGAAATTTGAACTCAAATGCCAAATTCCATCTACTGAACAATTAAGAGTTTGACTATCTAAATTGTTTAGCCAGTCTGTAAACATTTTAAAGGGATTCCATACAGGAGGCTGTAATTTACTAAGCTTTTTGCTTTGATGTGGTTTGAGGTCGGATGAATAGGGCGCCCTATGAGAATCGAACTCACTCGTGAAGGTTTGTTAGTATAGCTTGCTAACCATTACACCACCTGCGGTTCCCTTTCCATATCGGAAGTTAAACAAACGTTTAAGCTGCTAGTTTCCAATAAGATACAGATTTACAAAGTCGGATGAAAAGTTAAACTCCCTCAGCTATATGAATAATATTAAGATTTTTGTCTAGAAAAAGAAGAATTGAATTTCCTTATATAAACTATTCGAATCAACTGCAAAGATATTGGAATGGAATTTGGTATTGAGAAATGTGCTATATTTCTAAGAAAAAAGGAGGAACAGACAAACAATTGAAGAATAGAGCTTCGCAATCAAGAAAGAATCAGAACAGTTGGATAAAAGGAAAACTATAAGCAGCGAGGAATATTTGGAGTGGAAACAATTAAACAGACATGGAAGAAAAAGTAAAAAAAAAAAAAAGAATTACCTCAGAACATACGCTTCGCTTCTCCTATAAGCATACAGGCTCATATAGACACGCCCACGCCTCTACGCATTACTGCGTCTAAATGTGTGCACTAACAAAAGAACTTTTAGTTTTAAACAGATTCGGACCATTATTATACAAGAGTGAGTCAAAAGTTTTGCAATATTTTGGTACGTGTTAGTTTTCGCTATGTAGTTCAAGCCATTGTTGATACTCGTCGTGGTTTTGTACTACCATGGTAGTTGGTGTGCTAACACATTTTGCATTGCATTGCTTCCTGTGGGATTTGCAAGTCTTACAGATGAACGTGCAACGTAGTTTGATTCAGGAACTTAAGTTCTATATTTTGGAATTGGTCCATAACGACGTAGAAGTATCCAGAAATATTTTTGTGTGAAAGCAGAAGGTGCAATTGATCACAATACAATATCCGTAGTTTTAAAGGGTTTTCGGATTATTGTCTTCATCTTTATTGTTATGTCCTCCAGCCTTCTTCAGGTGTTTGTCAAACTCGGGAACCTTCACGGAACTTCGAACAATATCCTTTATTGAACCCACGGGGGTCGCCTGTTCTAATTCCATTAGCAATAACCGGGTACATGCGTTAAGTATTCCTGTATTGTTACTCGCCTGCAGTCAGGATTGAACCTGCAACCTCCAGATGATTGTCTCCTTAGAAGCTAAGGGAACCAACCATATTTACCAATCCCAGGCAGGATATGACACAAGGTCAATTTTTAAGCGGAGTTTCACAGGTTTGAATTCAGAGTTTTCCTTCTCCTAGACTAGCTAAGGGAACCAACGCCTATAACCGTTACGCTATGCATTATAAACTTAATGTTCTAACTTAACTAGGATTACTACTATTATGTATGATTTTTTTACCTGTGCTCATATTCAGATTTTTTTAACGATAAAAATCATCAAGCTTTGTCTAAGAAACCTAGACAAATAGTAATCATCGTGGCTCAAAAATCTGGCTCAAAAATCTCGACGATCAAGCAGGTAGGCCAAAAACAGAGGATTCCGAAGCACTGCTCCAAATTATAGAAGTAAATATGGTAAGTAGCGCTGAGAGAGTATCAGGCGAGGCCAGTATATCTCATTCCAGAGGAATTCGATCGACTTCACAACCCCAGCAAAGGCATCTGCAGTGGCCAATTTATGCTTCCCTTTAGCAAAATATTTCAAACATTTGACGCATCGTTGTATGAGAGATCTGACCGCATAAAATCTTAATGATAGGTTACTGCTTATAAAGCTCGCACAGAATTTTTAAATCAATCTTCACCTACATTGGATGATACAAAGTCTAATTAATCATCAGTGCCAACAATAAAAGCAAAACTAAAGGTTCACAAAAATAATTTCACTTGGACGAAATTCACGCAATGTGTCATATATTTTGGCAATTAATTATTTGATTTTTTGATTATGATTAAAGCAATGAAACGTTGCCAGAAAACTGAAGAATCAGAGATTTCCGGCAATATTTATCAGGTGGTTTTATTGAATTTTCCATACTACCATATAAACAACTTATTATTTGTTAATCTATTTTTTTCTGTAGCAACGAGATTTATAACAGGGCCCAACAGGCAAAATCTGATGGAACTTCCTATTAATTAAACAAGTGTTAGTCCATATTACAAAAGAATATATAAATATTTGTGTCCTATTCATATATACTTATAAAGAGAGGAGAAAAGTTCTCGGTCGAACAAAGAAGGGGATGACCTGGAGATATTAAAAGTACGAACTGAGTGTTTACTGTTGCATCTTTTTCAAGGAAATTAATAGGGATGGATCCTTTCATGAGCGAGGATATCATCAGTATGATCTTCCTATTGACCGATGCGCCCGGACTTTTCCTTACCAGAGAGTTGGTGTGTTTCAATTCCATGAACTGTTTTTTCAACTCTTCGACTCAAGCTCATAGTTGGAAACCCATGTTTAATCCATTCGTGAACATTTTTTTTACTAAAACATGATCATAAGTAATCGTATCTGAAAAGAAGATGATATTATATTCGCTGTATATATCACTCGTTGAAGTTCTATTGCACCATACAGGTGACAGCTTAAAATCTGGAAAGTGTTGTTTCTGCATTATATATATATATATATATATATATATATATATATATATATATATATATATATATGAGTGTGTTTAGCGGGGTGAAAAACTGTAAATAAATCCAAAAGTATGAAAATATGCAGCAATGAAAAACATAAGATCTTACGATGATAATTATATGTATTGAATTATTTGCCGATGTTAAATGTTTCGGTTCTTAGACCTTCATCAAGGTGTATGAGTTATGAAAGAAATGCAAAAAAATGAGAAAGTTTTAAAAATTGCTCCTTCTGTTTCAAATTTGTGTAATATAGTTAGTGTTCAACAATTTTATTTTCACTCAATTTCCGTATCCAAAATCTTTTATACAAAATGCCAAAGAAGTTCTTTGAATTCATATAAATTTTCACCAAAAATTCAAAATAATAATTTTTTGAATAATAATTCATAACATAGATGTATGATTTTACCCAACAATTCAATAACAAACATTTTTGAAAAAGACTTAAGTAACTTTAGAATTAAAACTATCACTATTTCTACAAATACAATAAGGAATTCAGTTAATAATTAACGTAACAAGAGTTACACCAAATCCAAATCAGGAGTTTATGAAATTCCATGTCTGGATTCTAATATAAGATGTTAGTGAATCCGCACGTGGCATCAAAAAAAGAATTTACGGAACATTAGAGATTAGAAAAAAGGAAACAAATTATGGTTTGGTCAAACAAAATTTAAAAAAAAAGCTAATCACAACTCTAATTTTAAAGATGCCAAGATGTTAGTTTATATGCATAATAAAATAATGAAATATGCCAGAAAATTGTTGTATCTAGGATCACTTCCAACCGCAACACAATCGAACATAGAATTTTTTTTTCAATTTGTCTCCTTATTTAGTTCAATTGGTGCTGAAATATTATTAAAAATAATTTGGCTTCATCGTTGATAGATAGATAGATAGATAGATAGATGAAATTGAGCGAAAGAGAAAAAGGTTAATATTGATAAAGACGCATGTTTATAATAGGAATATAGGAACTAAATGATATGAATATAACCAGATAGATAGATAGATGTGATATGAACCATTTTTAAGTAAATTTTCGGACGCTAATTACATCACACAAAATTGAAACTGAACGTTACCAAAGGAAATAGAAAACTTTCCCATTTTTTCACTTCATTTGATTACTCACACGCACTAGTGAAGGTCTAAAAACCAAAACGTTCAGCAATAGCAAATAATTCAATAAATAAAATAATCCTCTGAGGACATTTCTGCATATATATATATATATAGGTGTGTGTGTGTGTGTGTGTGTGTGTGTGTGTGTGTGTGTGTGTGTGTGTGTGTGTTATATGCATATATTTTGAAAAAAATTTAAAACCATACATGCAAATTTTTTCAAGTAAAAATCAATTAAATATTTGTTGTTCCGGTCCTTAACTTATGGCCGCTACTATATATATATATATATATATATATATATATATATTGTTTGCTACATTTATAAATAGAGAGCTCCATTTCCGTGATAGAACACCACAGACGCACACACGTACATCCACACGTACACACACACACACACACATATATATATATACGTATATATATATGTGTGTGTGTGTGTGCACTCGGTCGATGGCCCTCTGAAATTTCTGGCTCCTATATATTCTAGCTGAGTCGGTTAATATTCATTTTACACTTCTAACCTCGATCATAAAGCCAAATTGTATATTGTAGTTTACCATATCAGTGAATACTTTGGAAAATATCTCTTTGCTAGCCAGAAATAATTGTTTATGGTTAAAAAGTTAAAATGAGGGATCTACAGACTGAGTAATCTCTCATACTTATGTGACACGATGTGCAGTTCAATACTTAATCAATTTGTAAAAATTAAAATTTATGAAATAAAGAAAACTAATATATATATATATCTAAAAAAGCCATCCTTAAAATAAGTATTTTTTTGTTCAAGGCTAAAAAGCTTGTTGATTGTTCCTAAAGATCAATTAGGTACAAGACAATTGCTTTTTATTTTAAAGGTTAGCGAATCTAATTTTCGGTTGTCATCTAACTCCATCAATCATAATGATGAAACGGGTGATTTCGTAAAACATATTTTTCAAGTCCTTATCTTACAAGTCAATGTCAAAAGGGAGATTTAATTTTGCTCCACCCTAAATAAAGGTGAGCTGGGTATGGCTCATCCAATCAGGTGAGGATGAGAATTTTTAATTCAACCCCATTGCGCTAAACATGTTCCTTTTAGTCAAAGAATCTAAAAAGGGTTTTCCCTATACCTTTAAGATATAATCCAGCACTAGGATTGGTTGACCAATGGGAATATGACTCCTAATTGTCTCTTATTGGACAACCAATCAGAAACCTTTATTGTCCAGATTTTTATCAATAAAAAAGAAGATGGTAAAACGAATCATCAGAAAGGATTAGGATAAAAATAAAGAAGAAACTCAAGACCGACAAAGAACCATCCTTTCCATTCTGGACCCGAGTCACTTCGAACAAACTGCTGATTTTATAAGAATTTAAAGTCCCAGAATTTAGAGACAATAGTGTCATACTAACCTCACCTCATTGTCACTGTTCCTCTTTCGATATTCTTTCTTCTATTCACCAAAGAAGAAAACATTGTTTACTTGTTATTTAGTGTCTCACAAACGTGTTTCAATAAAAAAACATCTTTGTTATTTGTTAACCACGAGTTTTCTCTATTTTTCGAGTTACTAGACAATCTAACCACTCGTATTACCTGACTGTCAGAAGATGATACTTTTGAATTGTGTCAACCCCAGCTTCGTGGATCTTTCAAACATAGTGTGGGCACGGAAGGACTTGACAAATCAACCAGTCAGAAGTAAATGTGATAGTCACGAACACAACGGCCACTACAAGAACTGTGACTGGTAGTCACACCATATTGAGCACCAAAGTTATTGTATCTGCCAGAAAGTGGCTGCAAGAGGACTTTGTTGAAATAAATACTTATTATGTTATAAAGCATGAAATGATCAATAGTTCAATATATAGATTGATGAAATTGACAGTCTGAGTTAGATAGATAGATAGATAGATAAGAACAAGCTTATATAGATGGGGTATATGAAGGATTCATTCGTGGTAGTGACGAATTGTTGATGCTGTTAGGAAATTTTCAGTTTTCGTATCTGACTCGTTTTTCTTCATTCACTTATTGTCCTCTTTTTTGTCTATGGAAGCTGTAAGAGAATAAGGGACAGAAGGAAAAGGACAAGGATACCTTTATACTTAAACTTCATTTTGGGATTTTACGACTATTCTGGGGAGAAAACGTCTTCTGAATCAGTAGAAATAGTCGTGTTTCCAAGACAAAGTATATGTATGTATGAAGAATACAAGAGAGTTTTTTTTTCGGCAATTACAAGTTTGAGGTTTATCATGCACCCGGTGGGTGCGTTTAGCAGAGCGGCTTCTTGCAGTTTAACCCTGGGACTTAACGGGAACGTACACTACCTACCAGCAGCCGACTTAAAAAGGTCAGCCCAGTGAAAGTAATAAAAACTTAATGAGGAAGCATTTCTCTTTGGCACCAGGAAGCCCTTCTTTTAAGGGATGCGCCGATTTCACTTCCTGTCAGAGGCCTCCTAGGAAACCGTTACTTAGTTCATTTATTTACATATTTTATTTTTTATTTCTCTTTTAATTACCACAGATGGATAAATAGATAATGAAAAGACTGAGATAGATAGATAGATAGATAGATAGATAGATAGAACTGTATTCCTCATACATGATTAACATTATATTTAACGCAATTGTCATTGACATCTCTTCCACAAGAAGACTACGACACGGTATCATATATTTTGTTAGCAGTGTATAGTTGGTTGGATTTCAGATTTTCCTTCTCCCAGACTGGTTTTGCTATTAAGGCTAAAGAACTCAGTCTGCTTAATGGGGGATAAGATAGATCTATGCCTTTTTTTGTGAAGTAAAATGTAACCAGTGTCCTCCAGGATTTGAAATCATATCACCGAGTTCAATTCCTACGATGGTCACTATTATACCACAAGTGCTTCGTTGTCTCTCACCCAATATTTTTCTCATGTCATTAGGAGGAATTGTGTCAAGGTTCGAATTCAATCGTATATATGTATATAGAATGCTATAAAAATTAAATCATAGATGTTAATATCTTCCATAACGAGAATATATTGATATTCATTTTTCTCTGCTTTGCCAGATATTTTTCTTTTCTTTCTTTTCGGATAAACAACGTACGATTTACGTTTAGATAAATTTCTTATTTCGAAGTTTATAAATGTACACAGCATCATTAATGAAGTAATCCATGTGAATAGGAAAAGGCTGTAAACCATATCGGTCAGAAGTTTGTTTCTTTTATTATTTGTTTTAATTAGATGGATGTTGCTGATGAAATCAGTTGATGAAGTAACTAGGAAAACACCTATTTTCTGCTTGTTTAAAATACTGTATTGCTGCTTTTTTAAACAAGGGTTTCTTGAACTTTTTTCTTTATGTACCCCTTGTAGCCAAATTTATTTTCCATTCATCCCCAAATAAATTTATTAAATACTGCTGATATTATTTTTCTTAGTCTCAAGGGATGAAATGATGAAAGGGGTTGATTTTTTAAATGCGTTGGATTTCATGATTGAAAAAAACTGAAGTTAGTAAAAATGGAATATTACATCATAGAATAAGACCCACATCAATAAATAGATGACAATAGTGAAACTAACGTTACAAGTAAAGTCCGTATCGCTTTAATTAAAGCGGGATTTTTTTATTTTTAATAATTAGATGTTAAATCTATTCATTTAAAATCTATTTTACCATCAATTAGAAATGAAATCCCATTTTTACTTTTTTATTATTTTTCTTTCTTTTTTGAAATCTTTTTTTTTTCTGATAAATAATTTTCTTCTTCTATTAAGATATCTCATAACCTATAAGGGATATTGAAGAATTCAGTATTTTTACAAAATAATTCATTTAAGAAATAATCATTTTCAAATGCTTTTTTTTCTTGAAAATATATGTTTTTAACGAAGCCGAAAATATTCGGATCTTTTCAGTTCGAGCTCGATCGTTTGTTTATTGAAATGACCCATAAGTTTTGAACGGTCAAATGGTAACAACACATCACAAGTGACCATCACACCCACCCAGGTATTTTGGTTGAAGTATAATCACCTTGCAATTTGTCTATGTGATTCAACGATTTCTGTTGTCCTGAATAAAAAGGATTTATAAACGAAAACAAGTAAATCAATCCCCTGTGGCCCCCTATGCTTTAAACCCTTTGCCAAAATGTGATTCACCTTCAGGAGTCGATATAGATCATTTTGAGAAGCCCTAGTTTGAAACAATATCCACGTGGATATTACTAAAGAAGGGGTTTGTTTAATGAGCTCTATAAAATAAATAGTGACAAAAGAATAGTAATTTTTGTTAAAACATTTTGTTTTGAATGAATGCAGTGAGGGAATAAACATATTTTTGACTCAATGCAGCAATCAACTTAAGAATATGGCTTGATAAAACAACGAAGCCAGTGATATCAGGGGAAAAATCCCTCGGAGAGGATTTCAACAATGGCAAAGTCAATAAAAAAAATATAACTAAAATATACAAAAAAATGTCTTCTTTCCTTGTTAAGTGTCAGCATTTGATTACACGATTGTTTCTCTTCAAGTCTTTCTTGCTTCAAGGAATTGAACACATTTTGGCTTCTACATTTAAGAATTCCATTATTCTAAGATCTTCGTGCAAAAGTCTGGATGCATTTAGGCCAGGAATTGAAAGAAACCGAAGACAAAGGCGCGAGAAACATTACAGTAATCGTTTCAAATCGCTATTGTCAGTATTTCTAAGTTGCCATGATTATTATTTTCGATTCTTTGATTTTTCAAACCAGCGTTTATCTGTTGGCCTTTAATGGAGACTCAGAGACAACTAAACATCTTAATACTCCAGACTATTTATTATGACTATGAAGAAAATTCTATTATGACTATGGAGAAATATTTATTATGACTATGAAGAAAATTCTATTATGACTATGGAGAAATATTTATTAGGACTATGAAGAAAATTCTATTATGACTATGGAGAAATATTTATTATGACTATGAAGAAAATTCTATTATGACTATGGAGAAATATTTATTATGACTATGAAGAAAATTCTATTATGACTATGGGGAAATATTTATTATGACTATGAAGAAAATTCTATTCTGACTATGGAGAAATATTTATTATGACTATGATCAAATATTTATTATGGCTATGAAGAAATGTTTATAATGATTATGATGATCAACTGAAAAATTCTCAGTCAAACCAAGAAGAGAATGACCAAAAACCTTGAATAGTACTTCGGCGCCTCGCGCAAGATAATGGTTAGCGAACGAGACATGAGTATTCATAGTGAATTTGAGTCTCACTAGGTGCCCCATACTTCTAGATCTGTGTCAAACTAATTTAAGACTATTAAACAACTTCGGCATTTTTCTGCAGTACGATGAGCTATCAGACTATTTGTTGTCAGTTTGAGTCCCACTAGGTGACCCATACTTCTGGCTTTGTGGCAAAGTTAGCTGAACTTAGTAGATTACATGGATACCTCGTTTGTTAGATTGTTAACAAGCTGGGCTAATTGATTTTGAGTCTTATGGTGAGCTCAATAGTTGATCTATAACAAACCTACCTTGTCTTAGTAAATGATAATGAACTGTATATTCTATTCCTCCTACCGTTCAATACACTTGAAACACCTTTTCTAGCATGTTCATGAGAATGGATATATTATAATTATATATTGATGTACACCAATTAATATCTTCATGTTATTTGACATAATAATAACGATTTGCCAGTTCACTTCTTCAGCCTTCTTCTTGTGCATGTCGTAATCAGTAACTGTCTGTGATTTTTTAACCAAAACCATTATTTAGTCGACGAACGCTAGGTTTTTCTCTTTTTGTTGGCCATGATGGGAAGATTTCTCATATTAATTAATTTTGATTAGTCAAGTCGTCCTTGAAATATTGTTTTCCACTCTCTTCTAATGAACTAGAACATACGTCTTTGTTTATACTACCTGATATCGGTCTTGTATTCACAGTTGTCAGATATTTGGAGATGCCGGAAATACTTTTCTCTACACAGTCATCTGTCCTATGTGATTACCTTCATGATATTGTGTTTATAATCTTATCTATAATATTCTGGTTATAAATCTTACTTAGGATATTTTTCTTTTATATATTTAACCCGTATTATTCTTATTATCTATTCGATCAAATATATTCTTATTATATATTCTAACCATCATATTCTGTTTATAAATCCTATCCATGATATCACGGTTTGATATCCGACAAATGATCCCAGGAATATAATTCCTAATTTTGACACCCGTTTTTATATTTGACCTGTGATAACAATGTCCCATCAATAGACATCATTTCTTCTACTCTCTAAAAAGTAATTGAAACGAGTTTCTAAATGAAAAATATACCAAAAATAACCGAATTTGGTGTCAAAATAATGACAAACTGTTCTACAAAATTCTTCAACATCTGCAAAATACCTATTAGCAAGCTGTAGTATGGAATTCGACAATAATTGTTCAAGGAAGTGAAAGGGTTAATATAGTCTTATGCGAATATATAAGTTTTGCTGGGAATTATTTTTGCTGCTGACACTGAATTTGATTAATCGGAAAAAAAAACATATTGAATAATTTCCGGATCCTTGATTTTATATCTGAGTTTTGAAATAATTGGCTTTATCGATTCAGAAGTGAAAAATTTCTTACAATTATTCAAAGGAAAAAAATGAAATCATTAAATTTCATAAGTTACTTAATGATTTTTACATTGAATCGTTGGGGTTTTTTTTTCTTTTTTCTCTACATTTTTTTGCTTTTCTTTTTTTTCCTTTTTTTTTTTTTTTTGCTGTAGCCCAGTGAAATAAGAATTTTCTGCTTGTCGAATCATGAATACTAGTTAATTGGAAGCGCTATATCGGACACAGACCATTGCTACGATGTTCCCCATATATCATGGCCATGTGTCAAAGTGTTTTGCAGTCAACAATGAAGATGGTCATCACCAGTTGTAAAAAAGGACACTGATCTTCACTTTTCCTTTACGTGTAAAGATGTGGCTTCTTTAATTAAACCACATGTATTCTGTCTTGTCTGCGTTGACATGGAGGACTATGTCACCTGCTGCTCGTTCCAAACTATGTAGCAAGGATTCGGCTTGGGCGGGTGAATTTGATAGAAGCGCTAGGTCATCGGCATAGTCCACGTCCGAAATAGTTTATGAGGTATATATTCTGCTTCTTTCCTTTGTCAGCTTGAAACCGTTTTCTTTCATCGACGTTCGAAGCTCCAAGTCGAGGCAGATAATAAACAGGTATGGGACTAATGTGTCTCCTTGCAGTAGCACACCTGCTATAATGTCGAAGTAGTCTGTGTCCCCATCCGGTGAGCGAACTTTTACTTTCGTGTTTTTATATTACATCATTATGGCAGCGATGGGTACTTTGGTGTGGTCATTGGCGAGAAGTATTTGCTCCATCTTCCCTCAGTGCATGTAGTTAAATGCCTTGGAGAAGTCGACGAATAATATTGTTGCGTCAAGGTTCTTTGCACGTACACCTTCAAGAATTCAACGATAGTCAAAATTTGTGATTTCTTGGATCGATTTCTCCGAGAGCCATTTTGGTTCTTCCTAAGCATTTTCTCAATTTTTGGTTATATGTGGTTGCGTAGTTGAGCATTGTAGATCTTGGCCGTTATGGATGTAAGAGTTATACCTCGGAAGTTGTTGGCTATTCCGAGGCCACCTATCTTGGGGAAGGGGGAATGCAACCTTTTTGTCCATCTGTCGATTGTGTTCCGGTTATATACGGCATTACTGTATCGGAGTAGTATGTCGTCGAATTCCCTTGTTTTCCATACTTCTTGTAGTATTTCATCATGCCTAGTTGCTTTGCTATTTTTTAATTTTTCTTAGTACTGAGTCGAGTTCTTCTTGCGTAAACTGTACTAGTTTGATATGAAGTAGATTATTAGTAATTTTTGTGATTGATTCATCCGTAACTTTCGGAGGCTTTCCAAGTAAATTCTAGAAATGTTTTTTCCAGGGGTGTATTCGTTCTTCTTAGCTAGCAGCTTTCCCTTTAGCTCTCATAGTACTTTTCCTTCTGATCACATCGTTTACCATCTGCCACGCTATCCTAAAATGTCTACTCCAACTTAGCTCTTACTAGATGACACGGGCGGGTGGGGGAGTCCGATAGGATCAATCGGCTGGTCATATCGAACACTAATGATTTTTCGAGCCATATTCTTCAAATTGGTTGTTTGAATTTCTGTGGGGAAGCTTGATGATTTTTATTATTTAGGGTTTTTAGACTATAGTCATCGTCATTATAGTTATATTCATAACGTCCTGGCTGATATGTCGACGGGCCTTCTTCAGGAGTTTCTCGGGATCCAACATGGAACTTCAAACCACGTCCTTTGTTTAATCCATAGGGTTGCTTGCTCTAATTCCGTTAATCATATCTGGGTACAAGTGTTAAGTATTCCTGTATTGTTGCTTGCCATGTGTCCAGCAGGACGCATAGCAGAAAGTTTACGGGCATTGGTTCCTTGAGCTTCAAAGTGACAATCGTCTGGAGATTGCAGGTTCAATACTGACTGCAGGCGAATAACAATGCAGGAATACTTAACACTTGTACTTTGTTATAATTAACAGAATCAGAGCAAGTGACCCCATGATTTAAATAAAGGACCGTGTTCGAAGTTCCTTGTAGGCTCCAGAGTTCAACAAGAAACACCTGAAGAAGGCCAGAGGACACGTTGGCTGAAACGTTGTGAATGTAACAATAAAGATGAAGACAATTCATAAAAAACAAATACTCAACCTTATTTTATCTTAAAAGTGCTTAAAGGCGGTGGTTGACGGTCAGTTGTGCTGAAATAGCAATTCGTGAAACTATTAAAAAAGCTTCTACGGACACAGTCATCTGGAGGTTGCAGATTCAATCCTGACTGCAGGCGAGTAAAAATACAGGAATACTTAACACTTGTACCCGGTTATGGCTAACGGAATCAGAACAGGCGACCCCAGTGGATTTCATAAAGGACGTAGTTCGAAGTTCCGTGAAGGTTCCCGAGTTCGACAAACACATGAAGAACGCTGGAGGACATATCGGCCGAAACGTTGTGGAAATAACAATAAAGATGAACACAATAGTCCGAAAACCCTTCATGATAAATCATCCAGCTTCATCTCAGAAATTTAGACATTTAAATCATATGCAAATAAATAATTGATACAACATAGAATCATTAGTGATGAATAACAATACTTAAAACCATTTAATTATGACCAAGCAAAGGAGTCCTAACTAATTTTAAAATAAGGTTATGACATTAGATCGAATAATCTAACCTAACCTTAAATATTATCACACGTCTTTATCTAGTGTCACCTGTAATCAGTCGACCTTTGTATACTTTTTTCCCTTTCAAGAAACTACTTTTACAAAAATCATACATTTAACTCCATTAAAACATGAAAATAATTTTAGCGTAGAGAATAATAGACGACTCGGGAATCAATTGAGTTTTGTTGTAACAACGATTCATAATTTTTGAAGGAGTAATGGATGTAAAGTAAGAAAAGTTAACGACATTAGTCGAGGGTGACCCGAAGGCTCCCTTTTCAATAGCTACTACACCGACCTGTAGGGGAGGGCGCTATCCATTCCCTGGATTGCTCCACTTGATCCTCACCTAATAGTGCTGAGTGCTAAGCAAGGCGGCATCAAGTACCATTTTTCGATTCATTGGTATGACTTGACCTGGGATAGAACACCGGTCTCCCAGACCATTGGCAAACACTCAACTCATTAGGCCAATTAACAAAATATAAGATCATTTACATTTGATGGTTTGTATGACCACCATTTGACATATTTGATCGCATATCAAACCCATCAGTTATAATAGTTTTAGATTTAAAAAACGCCATTTTACATTATTTGATGGTATATCATCATCATCGTCATGTTGTGCCGCTAGTACTGATATCCCTGACCACTTCTCCCTATCGTTCATCGCCTCTAACAGGTCTTCAGGCCTACATCCCGTATCCTCACATAGCTGCTGTATGTATGTTCGAGCTGGTCGTCCTACTTTTGCTCGGCCATACGTGGGGGTCCATAGGAATACATCACTTATGAGCTCGTCCCTGCTTCTCCAGCAGTGTCCTGCATGTCTGGTTCGTCTAACTTGGATAGTTTTCGTGATGGGAAGCTGGTGGCCGTATAGTTGGTGCCTTGTGGCGTGTTGCCGCCAGGATTTGTTCAATATTGCTCGCAGCATTCTTGTGTAATTGCCATCTAGCTTTTTCTCCAGCCGTTTAGTTAGCGTCCATGTAGTGCATCCATACAGCAGTATCGATACGACCGCTGCCTGGTAGAAACTGCGTTTCATTTTATCGGTCAGGTCCAACTTCCATATGATCGATAGTCTATCGATAGCTGTCCATGCCTTCGTTAGCTGCGTGTCGATGTCTTTTTCGGTTGATGTGACACTGCTTCCTTGGTAGGTGAATTTGTCTACTAGTTTTAGAGAGGTTCCGTCTAGTGTAGAGATGTCACCTGTTTGTTTATAGCACATATATTCCGTTTTGTGTGCTTTGACATGGAGGCCAATGCCTGTTGCGGCTCCTTCCTAACTATGCAGTAGTGTTTCGGCTTGGTTGGGTGTATTTGCCAGTATCGCTACGTCATCGGCGTAGTTGGCGTTGGTAATTGTTTTTGCGAGCTATCTTCTGTTTCTTTTCTTTGTCACCAATATCATATTACATAGCTTAAAAGACCATTAACTATATTTGATGGCATTTAAGATTCGTCTTTAACATATTTCCTCTTTTGTAAGACATTCACTAACTTTATTTGATGATGTGTAAGACCCTCTTTTGTCACATTATATCTCTTATTACTTCATTCAGAATACTTGACTACATATAAATCACCACCTTAAAAAGTACCCTACCAACTATCCACCGTGTCATTGAGACTAGGAAAACTCCGACTGTATCCCATGCAGAAGGTTAAGAACACCCACCATATAAGGAGTGTCCAGAGTATGAAAGTAAATAGTATCTGATGATGAGGTTTCAGTTCTGAGTCTTTTAGAAGAGCGGAGTACCTCTTCATTGTTATTACTCCCAATTCCGCCCTGATTGGGGAGTACTTATAAGAGTCCAATCTTTGGGTCAAATAGATAAGTTTAAAAAACTATTTCTATTCAGTAAGACTATGTGCAAAAAACAATAAAATAACTCCACAAAAATTGTAAATATGATCGTGAAATAAGCTCGATCCCCTATCCTATGGGTATAACATAATCCTAAAAATTAATCAATCAATCAATCAACTGTATAGATGGAAATCGATGCTGTTTCACTTATTATTATACGATGAGGGTTGATATTGCTGAATGCAAAAGAATATATAAAAAATCTCTGCAAGAGAAACGTCGATATTTCTTTGAAAAGAAATATTACAAGATAAATCTACAATGCAAATGATTAACTAAGTGTGATGGACCAAATATAGAATCAACGATATATATTTCAAGGGATGAATAGTCCAGAATGAGATTCAAATAATCCGTTCACCCATACTAAGTTTGAGTCATACTGGAAAATCAACGTTTTAACAGTTACTTTTTTTTTTTTGTTGGTTGTTTGGGTTTTATGGCATATCAACCCTTGTAGGTCATTTGACGCCAAATTCTGTCTATATATACATACATATTCAACCAAAGATTTCAAAACGAATATTAAGGTAGGTAGAATTTTCTATTAGCAGGATTTCATTTGTTTGCACAAGATTAACCAGTTTTAAGTTGTCATATTTTTTGGTGCAACTCTGTCTCTCTCAAGAAGGACAGAATGTCATCTATTTTGACGTTCTCGAACAGATCGGTTAAGTTATTTACTTTGAAAAATCGCTTTCTGGTAACAGCGAAAGTTCTGCATTCTATAAGAATGTGTTTAACCGTGCAAATTGTCTGGCAAACTCATAGAAAACTCAATCATCAGAAGCGACTGATTTATCGGACTATTGTTTTTTTTTTATTTCATAGAAAACATATAAAATATTGATAAGGAAACAAATCAAAGGTGGGAATTAAATCATTTTGGATCATATATATATATATATATATATAAAGATTCCTCAGTTGCATATATTTAAGGATATATATAACGCTTTAAAATAAATTTCGAACGCTTATTACGTCATACAATTTTGAATCAGGACGCCACAAACGAAATATGAATGTTAAAAGCTTTCTCATATGTTTCATTTCATTTGAAAAATATGAAATTAAACCTAATTCAGTATATACAATATCACATATTAACTGCCCTAATGATGGTTTCATGTAAAACCGAAACATTCACTGCTTGAAGATAGTTCAGCTATTAAAAAAAGTTATCTTCTGAATACATTTATTCCTATTTGAACATTTACTCACACACATAGGCACACAAACAGACACACACATACACACACACACAATATTTGAATATATCAAGTCGTGTTGATAGCACAAAGGCCCTTGAATCTCTCTTTCCATCCGTCTCTATCGCTTATCGCTACTAGCAAGTCCTCTAGACTGAATCCAGAGTCTGTACAGCGCTAATGTATGTGAGTCTTTCCTGGTAGCCTAGCATTGGTGTGGCCATGAGTAGGAGTCCAAAGT
Organism: Sepioteuthis lessoniana; assembly: GCA_963585895.1. NCBI lineage: Eukaryota > Metazoa > Mollusca > Cephalopoda > Myopsida > Loliginidae > Sepioteuthis > Sepioteuthis lessoniana. The sequence continues at coordinate 941,223 of OY757931.1, read as the reverse complement.
AGAACATTACTTATGAGTTTGTTTGTTTTTTTCACAAGCAGTGCCTCGCAAGTTACTACCGTCTTAAGTGCATGGTTTGTGGGACGAGAGGGAAGAGACCTTACAACTGCTTTTTTGTGGGTTGATCCTTCCAAGAATTGTCCAAAACAACAGGTAGCAGTCTTGTATGATTCCCATCTAGCGTTTTCTTTTAGCGTTTTATTGGAATCCAGCTTGATCAACTCTATAGTCGTATTGATACAACTTACAAGTAATCCCGTTTTATTTTATTAGAGAGATCAGATTTCCGTATGATCGTCAGCCTGCCCACGCCTTTCATCTGCGTATGTTACCATCAACCCACATGCTACTTCTTATACTCATGACATAGTATAATAAATTTAGCACATTACACAAGATTCTTTAAACCTTCCTGAAAATAATAAAAATCTAAAAGAAATTATCAACACCTCTTAATAGATAGACATCTTTCGTTTTGCTTTTGGGGCTTGAAAAGCCTTGAAAATCAGCATTCGGAATACTTCAGTACCAATATGTGTAAGATATGCAGCCATCACACCAATGAGCAAGCTATTTTGGATATCAGTTTATCTAATTTTTTTAAAGGCCACTCAGAACTTCCGTCCACATCTGTCCTAGAGATGCGTCGCTTGCAGAAAAGCGTTTAACATTTTGATGATTAATCAAATCAGTTTAATTACTTTCTAATTGAATTTGATTAGCCTATAACGATGCAATTAAAAGTTATGTATCGTAATTCTTTCTTGTTAAAAGGATTTTCGTAAATTTCGACAAAGTTTAATGACATTTATTTTATCTCCATCGCAAAATGAAAAAAAAAGCTAATTAATTTGGCATTTGAATGGAAGAAGTTTTATCAAATTATGATTAACAAGGAAAGAAAACATAGGTAATCAAACCTAATCGGAAAATTCTTTAAATGACTTGACAACTTAGCAAAGAACAACAGACTTGATATGATATTTCACACCTGGTAGAAACATTTTTCTAATTTCACACGTTCAATGACTGCTATAGTGTTTTGCTTGTTTTTACTCATCAAGGTCTTCCAACAGCAAATATTCTCTTTAATCTCTCAAACCATCCGTCCCTATCGGCTATCACTCTTGGTAGCTCCTCTAGAGAGCATACAGTGTCTGTAGATAACTAGTCAGCCGACATTGTGATGGAGCCCATAGAAAAATTTAGTTTATGAGCTCGTCCTTATTTTAGAATGCTTATCTCGTCTTACCTGAAGGTTTTTGTGATGGGCAGTAAGTGGCCATACAGATACAGTCTTCTAAAGTGGTACCTACTTGATTTATTCAAATCAGCATGCATCATATTCTGTAATTCGAATCAAGCTTTTTCTCCGAGTATTTTTGTTAAAGTCTCAGCAGTGTAGCTATAATGACGACAAATAAACAGAAGAATAACAAGTGCACGTTATATGATGACATAGATTAATCAGTTAATCATATAGGAAGAGATTGCAGAAAACTGGCACCAAAAAGTACAAGAGTCGGCATGACTTAACGTGAAAGATGATCCGCTGAGAATTGTGCAAGAGACTAAAATTTTGCCATGGCAACAAATGGTCAAGAATCTGTCATAGAAAAAGAGACGAATTAATTTCTCAAGTATTTCTAAATAAAAACGGAGGACGAAACCTCGGCCGAAAAACAAGGGCTTGTGCCCATTGAAAAGGGAAAAAAAGAACTGGTTATTTTGTAGATTTTGCTGTTGAAGCGCTCTATAAAGAGAGAAGAAAGTGAAAAGATCGACAAATACCTAGATCTTTCAGTGGAATATGAAGGTCACGGTGATACAAAGCGTTATTTGAACCCTTGAAAGAGTCTCCAAAAGTCTAGAAAAGGGACGAATGAACAAAAGATTGGAGGAAGGACAACAGCATTGTTAAAATCTACTTGAATAAAAGACGAGTCCAGGAAACATTGAGATACTAGCTGTCACTCAGACAGTGAAAGGCCTCCTGTTACCCTTAAAACTTGCAAAGAGTAAAATAATAATAATAATAATAATAATAATAATAATAATAATGTTAGTGGGAAAAACTAGAAGAAGACAGACGCAAATGGCCTGGCACAAGATAACTAAGCAGGAAAACAAACGCAGCTCAACTGCCGACGAAAACACTCAATGAGACAGACATACGCCCTTCAAAAAAAAAAAAAAAAAAAAACCCAAAATCTGGATGTGAAATTTGACTAGAAATACAGATAAGAAATCTACGAAAACAACTAAAATGATAAGACAGAACAACTTAAGAATATGTTGAGACGAAAAGAGAAAAGAATACGACCCAAGGAAATTAAACAGAAGGTATTTTGGAGAAAGAAGGAAGTCTTAAAAGATATCGACAATTGATAAAACAATACTGACAAAATAGGATATTCCAAAATGATGAAAGAAAATTCTACCAGAAAATAAGGGATGAATGCACGAAGACATACCAACAACTGGATGGCAAGGAAACAAAACAATTTTCGAGCAAAATATGTGAATGAAAAGAACATAACAGAAAAACCGAAAAGAAAAAACATGGAAAGGTTAAAAGAGTCGAACAACGTCTGAAGGCGAAAATACATCTTGATTCACTCCGGACAACAATCAAAAAGTACCAGATGTGCAAACGTCAGACCATGATGACATAGATGCATCATCATCATCATCATATCACGCTATCAGCACGGATATTTCTGACCCTCTCTCGCCACATTTCCCTATTGTCCGTTGCTTGCGGCAGGTCCTCAAGGCTACAATCCGTATCGGCACAGAGCCGCTGTATGTAGGTTCAAGGTGGACGTCCTGCCTTTGCTCATTCATGTGAAGGGGTCCATAGGAATACATCACCAGTGAGCTCGTCCCTAATTCTCCAGCAGTGTCCTGCATATCTGGTTCATCGGATTTTGATAGTTTTCGTGATGGGTGGTAGGTAGCTGTACAGCTGCTGGTTTGTAGGGTGTTGTCTCCAGGACTTGTTCAATATTGCTCACAGCATTCCTGTGTAATTGCCGTCAAGCTTTTTCTCCATACGTTTAGTTAGCGTCCATGTAGTGCATCCATGCACTAACGTATATTTATCTCTAATATCCCTGTTATTTTCCCTCCCTTTTTTGAAAGTTTTTATTGAGGCATGCTAATCTATTTCCTTTCGTGAAATCTGTTAGATGTTGTACATTTCTTGTGTAGGCTGAATTTGTGGTTTACGTTGTGTTTCAGGATGCTACGAACAATAGAGAATAGCTCTACATATAAGGCGATGGGTTCTGTTTCTTCACTAACATTGGTAGGGCTGTAGCAGGAGATGATTGTTGCTCTAAGGTTGCCATTAAAAGTAGTCTCTAATTTTCAGTAGAAAGAAGAAGAAAGAAAAAAAAGACAGGGTATAACGAATATTAACGAATAAGAAAATACCCCCAACGTCAAACAGAGAGACCAAATGTATATAAATGCTCATAAAAGTAGAAAAATTATACTAGAGAGGCCATTTGCAAATAATTTAGGAATGAATAAGCCCGTCCATTCGAAGAGAAGTCCAAAAACTGGTTAGTAATATATTGTCCTTTACTAAATTGACATTTAAAATGCATGTATGATTTTATTTAATATGTTCATGTAAAATCAGTGCTGTATACTATCTGTGTCTTAAATGGAAGAACAATTGACTATAAATCCAAAATCAAAATTTCGAACCTAGCCATTGAAGCTAACACAATAGGATTTATCAGAACCCCCCACCAAAAAAAACCCAAAGTAAATGTAAAATAGAATGCCTATAAGAATGATAAGAAGTAAAAAAAAGTGCAGCAATATTTTTTTTTAAAGTAGTCGTGAACTTTAACCAATTTAAAACTTAATAACGTAAAACAGAGGAAGGAAAGCTTTTTTTTAAATGTATCGAAAGCCATGGGAAGCAGCATGGTGGACGTAAAGGCTAGCGGATAAACCCTCTGACATATCAACGCAATGCCTAAACTGGTCCTGAGCTTATGAATCCTACGGTTCAACGGCCAGGATCGATTAGTTCGATCGGGGAACTACTGCTGCTCATCTATAAGGGTGGCTTCTCTGGAAGACTATAAAAACAACCACCGAAAGATAACCATGACCCACACTCAAGCCCCATGTCCAAACCGCGTCAGTCTTCGCGCGGATAAAAACGGGGTGCCTCCGACTGAGGTTGGAGCCCTGGCCTCAGTGTTCGAAAAATCAGCTACAGAGTTCAGACAAAAATTACCAAAAGGCAAACAAACAATACAAATAGCGGCATTCAACGTTAAAACCTTAAATATAATACGACAAATAACGGGGCTGACTGCATCGGCCATAGATCATAACATAGACATAATAGGCATACAAGAACACAGATACACACATAGCGAGGATATTAAATATCATGATTCTGACAATGGATTGACACTAGCCACTGCATCAGCATGGAAAAATTCTATCAATGCCACGATAGGAGGTGCAGATAGATGTATACTGATTTTAAAAAATTACCTCCATCCAAGACAGACTGGCTATCGAAATGAATAGATGCTTAAAAGAAACAGATATACTGGATTTGATAACCAAAGGAAAGTCCACTCTGATGCAAAAAGGCCTCCAAAAAGGAACCGCCCCCAACAACTACAGACCCATAACGTGTCTACTGGTGATGGGGGAAATACTATCGGCACAAATTAGGAAGGAGACTTACTATTCGTTGTTAAACCGCGGACCGTTCTCAAAGCATAGAAAAGATGCCGCAAGGAGGCTAAAAGAACAGGGTAGCTATTATACATCCTCAAAGACAGCAAAACGAGACAAAAAAACCAAGCTATAGCGTTGATTGACCAAAAAAGGAATAGAATATGGTCCAACAAAGCAGGATAATGGACTGTCTCTAAATGTACTCGATATCCGACGATGTCATAAAGTTTACCGAGAAAAACATGAAAAACTGGAGAGTTGAACTGACAGCGGGGAAAAGAAACGCTTAACCGAGGTGAAAGTCTAGAGAGAAATCTTCAAGGAGGATGCACTATCACCATTATTATTTGGAATAGGGATGATGCAACTCAATAACATAACGAGGAAATCCACAGGTGGATACAATCTTCTTAATTTGCAGGAAAAGATCAATCACCTAATGTGATAAAATCACTGAATTAAATGAGCTGATCTATGTAAGAGCGAAATTAGTCTGTAATAAAATTAGTACGGCCCGACGGAGTCCGAATGAAAATGCAAAACCTAAATTAGAAATTAGAATAGAAGGACGGGTAAAGAAATTACGACAGCAAGTGAAGCTGCTAAGCAAGGGGAGAAACACGTGAATACCTAGAGATAAAAAAAAAAAATTAGAACAAAATACCAGATAAATCTAACAATGCAACTTGAAGAGATGAATCAAAAGATTTTGGCGAAAGAAGGGAAAATTAAAAGACACCGTGACAGTATCAAGTTATACAATCAAAATAGGACATTCCACAATAACGAATCAACAAGTTGGCGGAGATTGCTCGAGGATATAACGAGCAGATGCAAAGGAAACAAAACAATCTAGGTGTATAATATAGGAATGGCAAGAACATAACAGAAAGGACTCGAAGAAATCTCTGAGGCGATAATACACCAGGAATCGCTCAGAGCAATACTAAAAGAAGTAACGAATTGTAATACGCCAGGCCATGGTGGCATACAAGGATTCTCGTTTAAAAGTATCACGTCTATCCAGGAGTGAATGGCTCTTAAATTGAGTAGACCCTTTGAAGAAACAAATATACCGGAATGGATGACAAAATAAAAGACCACCCAGACCCAAAAAGACCCCCAAAAGTAACCGTTCCTTGCAACTACTGATCGATAACCTGTCTACCTATGAAAATCCTAACTGCAGAGATTAGGGGGATCTCTAACTCGCTAATAAGCTGCTGACTATTTGCAGAAGAATGAAAAGGATGACACCAAGGAACAAGATGTACAGATGATCTTCTGTACATTGATCCGCTCATCCTCAAGGAGTGCAAACATGTAGCCTTGGCACGGATTGACAACAAAGATGCCCACAATATGATCCAGCAGATGGGTAACTGACTGTCTAAAATGTACATGATATCCAACTAAGTCATAAAGTTCATCATGGAAGCCATGAAAAACTTGAAGGAGAAATTGATTCCTTGAAAAAAAATCTTTAGCTATGGTAGAAACCCAGTGTGGTGTCTTTTAGGGAGATGCATTTTCACCATTACAACCTGTAATAGCGATGATGCCACTCAATCACATTCTTAGAAAATGCACCGGCATGCCTTGCTTTTGTATACATTTCCACAACTACAAGGGATGGAGTACACAGTTCTCGGTCATGTTGAATTCTGTTACTGGCTTTATACGGAAAAGATAACCCCAGAGAGTTGAGCCACATGTGAATATTGTCCTGATGTCATATGAACTACAAATGTAATATAATGGCCGAGGAATTTCGCTTTATATATCTTGCCTTTGGGTTTAGTTAGGCTGACAACCTTTCGGTTCAGTGCATGGGTTAGTTAGGTGCAAACATGAGCGGAGGTGTTCACGCGCGAGCGGAGCGGATGTGTCATTCAGAGATGTCACAATAAAAATCCCAGATAGAAAATAGGACCAGGAGGTGTGAATGACGTCACGCACCGGAAACGTGGGCTGAGATTTGAGAAAAGTCAGTTAGTTGAGATTGAGACCTGGGCGAGGCGAGACGAATTTATGCGCTACGGGCGCCGCACGCGATGGGGGGCAGATGGAAAAGCCAGCATAGAAAGATTGGGCCTCTTTCCTTATGTCGAAAAACCTTTAAAGGTTATAAAAAAGTTTCGTACCTGAACTAAGAAGTCGTAAGTGCTTTTCGTGTTTCGGGATTCCTATGTTATCTCTATGGGCGTTATGGACATTATGAACGTTTTGCGTACCGGTATGAATATGTCTATTTCACGTATTCCTGTATGGCTATGTGACACAAACCAGAATCTGTTCTGAAGAATGAGACGCACTAACTTCTCTGGGAATTTTAGATACAAACAAATCACCGAATCCCGACCAGAAGACCAGGCCTCTAGATATTTAGCAAAAGGAGAAAAGAGAAATTGTGGAATAGAGGACTTTGTCGTCCCAGTAGACCATAGAGTAAAAACAAAAGAAAAAGAAAAGAGAGACAAATACTGATACTTTACGAGAGATCTAAGAAATCTGTAAAACATGCGGGTAATGATGATAACACTTCTGACTCTTACAATGGTCCCCAAATACAAGAAAAAGGGGACTGGAAGAGAAAGGAATCGGACGACGAATTGTGACCATCCAAACTACAGTAGTGTTGGGATTGGTCAGAATAAACAGAAGAGTCTTGGATACCTGCTGTCACTCGGACTACAACGAAAGACCATCAGCTAACGCTGCCATGAAAAGCACGCAAGGAATAATATCTACAACCCAGCACCTGACCTAGAAAATAACACACATAAACTCCTATGGGACTTTGACATACACACGGATACCTAATCTCAGACCTTATAATAATCAACAAAAAGAAGAGAACTTGCAAAATTGTCGACTATGCTGTCCCGGCTGACTACAGAATAAAACTGAAAGAATGTGAAAAGAAGTATAAGTACCTCAACCTTCCTATAGAATTGAAAAAACTATGGAACATGAAGGTGAAAATTATACCAATTGTAATTGTTGCGTTTGGAACAATAACTAAAGGATTACTAAAAGGACTGGAGGATTTGGAAGTTGGTGGACGAGTGGAGACCATCCAAAATACTACATTATTGAGAACACCCAAAATACTGAGACGAGTCCTGGAGACTTGAGGAGACTTGCTGTCACTCAAACTCCAGTGAAAAACCATCAGCTAAAGTTGATGTAGAAAACTCTCCCTATATATATATATATATATATATGGATACATGATTGGACCTTGCTATAATACTAAAAAAAGGCATAGAACATGAAGGTGACAGTGATACCAATTGTAATTGGTGCGTTCAGAAGAATCTCCAGAGTCTTGGATCGACCAGAGAATTGAGAAGAGTTCAGGAGACTTAAGGAGACTCGTTATCTCTCTGACTGCTGTAAAATACTATTAGATTGTGCGCGCGTGAAAAAGTCACAATGAGAAAACTAATAATGATAATAGCAATACATTTAATCAATTGACTACATAGTGTCCAGTTGCTCAATCCTAACACTGGCCAAATAAAAAGGCATGACAAAACAGGACCTTATATTCATTTGAAAATATATAAAAACAGTAAAATATATAATTGTAAAAAATGGTATTAACACCAACCATAAACAAAAAAGCTACTATTCTCTTGGACTTTGCCATCCAAAATAAAGACCAATAGATATGATATTATGATTAACGACTATAAAAGTAAAACATGACTTCTAATGGACAATCAGCACCAACAGGGGATTGGGGAAATAATAAATGGATTCATGCCTTTCCCTGGAGTATTAGCGCACAGCAAAACGTACACAACCTCGACGATTCCATTCGCTCTGTCATTTTCACCTGAGAGTATACGTAATCCAATTACAGTTGCTATGTGTCCCCACAACCCCGATCTACTCAAAGATTACCTCAATCCAATAATTTTTAGAGAAGTACAGACACACAAAGAGCTGTGAAGCTAGAATCTATAATATACTTTCCCCAAGACAGTGATCATAATTCAGTCAATGTTCACTATTAGTGATTTTTACTGAATATTTAGGTGTGCAAAATTTTTTTACTTTCAGATGTAAATATTTCTCGTACAGCTGAAAGCAAAGAGACAAACTCTTTATTTACTTTTCCTAAAACCCAATTACGTTGATTATTTGATTGACGCTATTAAACTTTCATAAACGGCCCTGAATTTCTGAGTGGAAGGTGACCTCAGAAAAAAATAAACACTTCCGCTTATTAAGCTGTTATATCATATTAAGTTCATAGTTTTACGTTGGTGACATTTGTTATTAAGAACTTAAACATCACTTTTATTTTGTATTCTATCTTTAAAAAATACTTGATATTCTTCTGGTTATATATGATTATTAATTGCTGAGGAATAAATAGATAAAGGAAACTACTTTGTAGAGTGTTTGCCAATGGTCCAAGAGACCTGGGTTCCATCCCAGGTCGAGTCATACCAAAGACTCAAAAAATGGTACTTGATAGTGCCTTGCTTAGTATTCAGCACTATAAGGTAGGGATCAAGGGTAAAGTGGAGCAATCCAGGGAATGGAATAGCGCCATCCCCTACACCTCAGTGAAGCAGCTATTGAAAAGGGAGCTTTCGGGTCACCCTCGACGAAGGTCGCCAACTTTACTTTATTATTAGCTTTCATTAATTATATCTTATGAGAAATCTTAATAATACGGATGAGCACGAATGCAGACGGCAAACCAAACTGCATTATAAAATCGTTGATACAGTTCTGGCCCTATATTTGCGCTTGTAGTTGTATAGAACCTAATGGTTTGATACCAAACATTATGTCGTCCTGCTTTTTCGTGAGGTTCATTAACACATTCACACCTTCAAATGTTAAAATGTATATCCTTAATTATAACTAATTTTCAGATTACTATGGGTTATTATCACTGTAATTTTATATATTTCCCAGTTACTTAATCAATCTCTAGGCTAATTAATTTGCACAAGAGTGAAAGTAGGAGTAACATCCTTTGAAGGTGTTCACTAAGTTACCATCCTTCTGCGATGACCAAAATAACTCTGTCTGTCTTCCATCAACTCAATTCATTAATGTTCGAGATGAAAATTCTGATTTCAAATGCAGTCTTTCAAGATAGACAGATGTTCTTCATTTTGGTGATTGACGTGGCATAATTTTCCACTCCCTTGTTCCCGAGTCAAAACAAAGTTAAGCTTATATAAATTCATGTCAACATATATATCTTATAAACTTTGCTTACCCACTCACAAGGTCACAAATTGCTCACAACCGATCAGTTGCCGAGGCTTAGAATACGCTGATTGTATCCCTTGAACAGGATTACCCCCACCACATACAAAAGAAGGTCCCCGCCGTATGACACTAAATTGAATCTGATAGTGAAGATCTACTTTCAGAGCTCAGGGCTGCGTGGTGTACCTCTTCATTGCCATTACTTCCATGTTCAGTCTGACTCAGACAGGTACCACTTGCCTAATAGATCTATTTAAAAATCATTCCTATTTGAGAGGAATGCTTGATGTCGTATAACTCGATATTATTAGAATTAAGAATAGTTACTTGAAACTATAATTACTAACGATTTTTTACTTAATTCTAAACATTTAATTGGGTGCAAACAAATAACTATTATCAAAAAGAATTATTTAGAACTGTAGAATTGTTCGTATGAGATAGAAATACTTTATATTCTATAACTGGGTGCAAAAAATATTTTAAGAAACAACCACACAAAAAATGTAAATATAAATTTACAATGGATGCGGTTCCCTAACCTCAAGGCATAAAATAACCCATGATGGTTTGCCATACCGTAACAAAAAAAAAGATTATTCATCTAAGTTCTGCTCAGGTAAATTTTTCTGATCCAGTAAATTTGTTTTAAAGATTTATTTTCATTTTTTAATATAGTTTTTATCGTGGATATTTTATCTAAAAACTCTTTTGCTATTAATAATTGTTTTTTTAAAAGCCAACCTAAAATCGATATCAATAAAAAGAACCAAAAATCTGTGATAGTGGCACGAAAAATTCAACCAAAAGCACGCAGTGAGACACAATGCTTATTTTTAGTGAGATTTACTCAACTAATGTCAAGCAAAACGCCAAACTATTGGAGTTGTGTCCTTATTCCAAACGATAATGCGATAATGCCGTCGTATATGTAATAAAAAAATTATTCTCTGTGAAATCAGTTATTTTCTGTTTTGATCAGTTTTGGCGATACTTGACTTCCAGCAGAATTCTAGAAGAGCTGAAAGTGCACATCACCTTTCTCTCAAATCACTTTTCTTTCTTTTTTTATCTTCTAAATTCTACTCGCCGAAGAGTCTAAGCTAAAATATCTCTAGCATTTTTGGTTTTGGAAGTGATATTTGCTTTCTCTTTAGCTTTCTACCATTTTTGATTCGTTGGAAAATAACTTTCTTTGCATACCTTCGATTCATCGCCAAAATATTACAATCTTCTTTGAGAAAGTTTTTTGTTTTCTTTTGACAAAGTATTGGCTTTTTCAGTTTATTTTGACGAATAGTAATTATTCTCGCTGGAGCCAAATTCCTGCACTTTTAGATTAAAGAAATATCTAAAATTGCTCCAAAATAAAATAAAAACAAGCATGAACAAACTTGGAATATCGTCAATATTTTATTCAACATTTTCATATGATTAAAGAAAACTTTTAAATGCATCCAAACAAAGATACTCATTATTGATCTTCATTTATCTTGTTATAATCTCAGGGGTTGTAGGGAGACAATAAATCATTATCAACCCTTGGATTTGGGGGCCAGTCCTAAAACATCTCATATCAATATCCATTGTTCTGATGATAAAGACGTCTTTTTACTTGGCTCCTTCTTTTGGACTATTATGACCAGCGTTTTTTATTTCTGTCCATAGAAGAGACTTTGTTCCGCCTCAATATTGAAAAATAAGACCTATATGTTTTTACCAACAAAAGAAGACATGCAAGACTTTTTTACTGTTTTTGTATACTTTTATTTATATATATATATATATATATAAGTGTGTGTGTGTGTGTGTGTGTGTGTGTGTGTGTGTGTGTGTGTGTGTGTGCGGGGGATACGTGTGTAGTTAGGCAGTGGTCGTTAATTTAGGCATGTTTCATTAAATAATAAAGACAAGTTTTGTCTGTATAATTAATTTAAGATCCTTTCCAGTTTCCGTTCCAGTTTCTTAGTTTCAGGTTGGAATTTGTTGATAAACTTCCCTAAATAGTCCCGAGCGCTTAGATAAATTATACAGACAAAATTTGTCTTCATTATTTGATATATATATATATATATATATATATATATATATATATATATATATATGCAAATTAATATATATACATATGTGCATATATATATATATATATATATTTATAACTTATTGAATACACCACGTATATATATATATATATATATATATATGTATATATATATATATACACGTGGTGCATTCAATAAGTTTCCAGCCTTTTTATATAGGCATTTAAAATTGTCGTAGACTCTAGAAAATTCAGTATCTTATTGCTATACATCTTATGAGATGACTGACCAATTTTTATTATTTCATACTGAAATGAACAGCTACAGCAGGAATTGGAATGCACCCTACTAAAGCCTGATTGTCACTGCTGGGGAATTTTAAAAATGCAATCTGACACTTTAGAAGAACGATATGCAATAAAATTCTGTTTTAAACTTGGAAAAAATGATGCCATAGAAATGTATGGAATGCTTCAGAATGCTTTTCAACCATCTTGCATGAATCGAGTATCAGTTTTTGAATGGCATCACAGATTAAAGGAAGGCAGGAAGTCTGTGAGTGATAATGAGAGGTGTGGGAGGAGTAAGGAAGTCAGAACACCAGAACACCAGAGGCAAAAAGTTTAGGGTTAGGGTTTGGCTTACTATGTTGAGGTTTTAAGGGAGTTCAGCAAGAGATTCCTGGGGAAGAGGCCAGCACTCTTCAAATCGGGTCAGTGGCATTTCCACCAGGACAATACACCAGTCCACAACTCCATCCTTGTCACAGACTATTTGACCAAGATAGGCATCAAGACAGTTCCTCATCCTCCCTATAGTCCAGACCTTGCTCCCTGTGACTTTTGGTTATTGTTTAAGCACAGAGGCTGTCGTTATGAGATAATTTAGGATATGAAAGAGGCTGTGACGAGGGTGATTGACACGCTCACACAAGAGGACTTCCATGGGGCCTTCCAGTAGTTGTTGGAACGGTACAAGTGCATTGCAGCCTTCGAAGGGGACTAGAGTTTCATGTGTGTACTATCAATAAAAGTGCCCAAACGAAAAAGTTGGGAAACTTATCGTATGCACTTCGTATATATATATATATATACATATATATACGAGGATCATTGAACAAGTTTCCAGCACCAAATATTACACTATGCTTGGTTTTGGTACTTTGGTAAGAATGTCTTGGCACGGCACCAGTATAAGAAATTTTCGGTCTCCAATTACTGATACCGATACCAGCGCCAAATGTAATACCGTAATGCGTGAAACTATTTGTAGTACCAAATGTTATAATAAGGATTAGTCTTATCTTAGTAACAGTGCCAAATGCGGTGCAATAGTTGTCACGGTACTTTTACTTTGGTCTTATCCTGGAAATGGCACCAAATTCGTTTTCAGATAGCTTGTTTATCAATCCTTTCAGTGTCAACGCTGTGTTTGAAAGATCCACAAATAGGGAATGACACAATCCATCCGGAACTTCTGACGGTCGAGGGGATCCATTGAAACAAAGATGCCAGGGTGTTGACAACTCAAAGACAAGAAGAACTTTCCGTCAACAATTAACAATCATTTATTGGAACGTATTGGTATAACAGTAATATGTCCAATATTTTTATAAGAAATTGTCGCTTTATTATTCATATATGTTCAATGTTCAGACTGCATACAGTAGCAAGAGAGAGATAAAATCTGTAAGGGTCTATGAATAGAGACTCAAAAAGATAACCCCCACCCCGACCGATATTTTGTAATATACCCATGATACGGATATGTGAAATAGACATAGAGTGTTCATAACGCACATATAGATAACACAGGAATCCCGAAACACAAAAAACACTTACGAATTCTTAATTCAGGTACGAAACTTTTTATTACCTTTGAGTTAAAGTTAATTCGACATAAGGAGAGTGATACACAATCTTTCTAGGCTGACTTTTCCATCTGCCCACCACCACCACGCACGACACCCCACTGCAAACTACTGGTCTGATCTCGGCGAGCCCCGAAAGTCAACCGTCTTCTTCGGACGCTAAAACTCAACTAATTAACTTTTCTCAAATCCCCAAAATCTTCCGTGCATGCTTCCGGTGCATGACGTCATTAACATCCCCCGGTCATATTTCCTATCTGGGATTTTTATTTTGACATCTCTAAATGACATATCCTCCTCGCGTGCGCGTGAACACCTGCGCTCATGTTGCACCTAACTAACCCATGCGCTAAGCGAAAGGTTCACAGCCTAACTAAACCGAAAGGCAAGATATATAAAACGAAATCCCTCGGCCATTATATTACAGTTTAACTTCAACTGCTTCCAACTAACCACTGATAAAATTCGCTAATTTTTATATATCTAAATTCCGGATATTGGTAGTGTGATGTCATCTCGCTATGTTATCGCGTCATGTCACATGTTTCACCAAATTTTTACCGTGTTTTCATTTACTCAATCAAACGTGCAAGAAGATGTGAATCTATTTTGTTTACATTTGGTCTTCCCGTATAAAATTGACAGGTCCTATCTCCTGGTGAACTTTTCAATTTGGCTTACATTTCTACGCAAAGAATTTACTTAATTTAACAGCTAACTGAAAAACTCGCGGCCCAACCAAACCAGATAATAAAATAATAATTATAATCAACCATCACAGCAACTGGGTTACACTAGAGACATGGAACTGTCCGAGTTTCTTATCATACTGATAGTGCATGAAGACTTTGAGTATTTCTCATACCAGATGAGAAAGGGACAATTTTTATCAGAGGCAATGAAGGACAAGAGGAAAGACTGTGCTACAAATCTTTTGAACTAACTCAAGCATCTCTTCAGACAATAGTAATTTACAAAGCTCTTTGCTTTGATGTGGCACAAGGCCGAATGAATGGGGCACCCAATGAGACATTTCTTCAAACAATACTTACTTTGCTTTTTCTCAGATGAGAAAAAAATTCTACCAGGGTCAGATAGTGAACTCACTATCATTCCCGACAAGACGTACTAAGAGTGGTGAAAACCAAAAACCCAGTTCACATCATGGTGTTTGAGTTGGCCACTAAGGATGGCAATTTTATAGTTACATTTATCTTCCGACATTACCTCAGACACAACACGAAGGTCAACATCAAGAGCCGAGAGGAAATAGTACTGAGTTAGATCGAGTGAGTAACTGCTGAAAGACCCTACGACAAGCAACAGAAGATGCTCCATACCACAAATGCAGGAGAATTGCTGTAGGAAGATTTTTACGACTACGTGACTGCTAACACCTGGCTGCCTATCACCCCAGACATTAATCCTCTTGAGTATTAGATGTGAGGTGCGGTTGAACGAGACAACACATTGGTGGAAATTCCAAAGTTGTGAAGACACACACACACACACACACATGGATAGATAGTTTGCTTTTTTACAAATAATCACTTCTCAATATCAGCGATAGTATATATAAAGATAAAAGAGCACTATTTTTATTATTTTTCAACAATTCGAATTTATATTTTATCTGAAAAGGTAATAAGATTAATACAAATTAAAAACAAGTAAAAACAATAGAAAATAGTAAATAATAAATTAACAAATCACAAAATTGATATAACAAAGCCGCATAAATAAATAACCATATTTTATAAACTAGACCAGCCTTCTCAGATTGCCCCACAAACTTGATCACCACAGACCATCATGTCATACACAACTGTATATAAAGAGGTATCAACCATGTAAAAACCACAAAGTCTGATCTCATAAGTGAAAAACTGACAGTCACTAAATACCGTTAACACTGTCTACGCTAGTGTATGGGGATTTCTTTTAATATATTCAATCGATATTATTTCAAGATATTTTCATATAATTTTAGCCCCCCCCCCCCAGGTAGCATCTTCCTATTAAGCGACAAATCGAGCAATGCATCGACACGCCCAGGGGTCCCGAGAGGGGCGAGGATGAGATCCTCCTATTGGATGGATTTTATGTTATCGATCCAAAACGTTGTACGGACTACGAGGACGAAATGTCAGCCGGGTTTCGATCCCAGATTTAAGCATCTCGCGTGTCTAACCACACTGAAGAGTTGGGATACAAGGAAACAGTCTGTCTATGGATAATAATATATCCGCCCCCACTAGTGGGTTGAGCACGCGAGCAAAAGATTTCTGGCTGCCACGTAAGCGTAAATGCAAAGTCCTTCTAATGAATTGAGCCACTCCAGTAGCCTATAGCGTACACTTGAATATATACTTAAAACTCCCTTTGCTTACGCTGAGATTAACGATCTCTAAAGGGTAAGATATCCGATTGACCTAAAGTCAGCCGGGTTTTGATCCCAACTTGAAGCATCTCGAAGAGCTGAACTTGAAGCATTGAAGAGCTGTGATACATCGAAACTGTCTGTCGGAGGATGACAATATATATATATATATATATATATATATATATAGTAAAAAGAACAAAACCGTTATAAGAAGATTTCTTTTAAATCAGAAAACTGCTCAAGTACTGACCTGTAGAGGAGGATAAAACCAAAATAACTTATTTTCTCGTAACTAAAAGTTTCTTGTAGTTGAAAAAAAAGAATCCTTCAAATGAAATATGCGAGTAGAATAGACAAGGAAGGACGAATAAATATTCAATATTCCTGGTTGAATGCATTACATTCATGAATGCATATATGTACAAGGAACAGAAGCAAAATTAGAAATAAGAAACGAGTCTATTATAAAACAAGATTAATTTTAATCTTAAAAAATAAACAACAAATTAAGAAGATAGACACAAAACAGTAAATTTACTCAAAATGGCCACCATTTTTCTTTCAATTATTGTATCAACAAGCCATCGAAACGGTTTGCATGACTTCAAAATAAAATCTTCAGAAATTTCATTCCATTCCTCCTCAATAGCAGCCTTAAGCAAACCAATATTTAGGTGGGAAGTTGCATTTGTTTTGTTTCTAAGACACCCTATCTATCGTAATAAAAGGGTTAAGGTCTCTGCTTGGATAATAGTCATTTACTGTCCTCACAGTTTTCTCGTGGACTTTCAATCAATTAGCTTTCTTATTGACGTCCTTCTTAATCGCCGTAGCAAGAGCAATTAAAAGCCTTCTTTTTTTTTTTCTTGTTCAATCTTCCTCTTCCTCTTTTTCTTTAAAAAAACTCTTTTTCAGTAAAAAGAATTATTTGCTTTGTATACGGTAGACCAAGAAACTTTAGCTTGGCTTCGGCGTTAAGCAAATCATAGATTCTTTGTCATTTCTTCTTTTGATCACTCATATTGGGTTGAACTTTAATTGCAAAAAGTGCTTGAATAATAAATCTGATCATGAAAATTTATATTCATCATGTTTTTTACAAAAATATGACGAATCAGACAAAAAAAAACTTTTTAAAATTATTCCATATTTTGCTTCCGGACCCTGAATATATGTAACTGTAAACCAATAAAAGTTGTAAATTCCACATCATCTCGAAATTTTTAGATCACTTTACTTCAAATAGTGTGATTTGAAAGACTTGCCAGCTTAGGGCAGTTAAAACTGGGATTATATTCAATCTGTAAGTATCCGTAGCTGGTACCTTTTGCATTCCATCAATCCAATTATTTCTAAGAAAGAGTCTGGTCTAAGAACAGTTTGTTTTTGTTATCATTGATTTGCATTTCGGGACCCTAAAATGATTACCGTCACCCCATTAAGTTGTAATCCGCTACAACCAATGATGAATATTCTTCTGTATCAGATAGAATAACCAAACTCGACTGACCGGTTAAAATCGAACCTTGACATAACTTGACAAACGTTTAAGCACGTAATCAGATTAGGTAAAAATTGGAATTGATTTTTTATTTAATTTTCTAAAATGCCGGATCTTTACGGGCGGCGATCACAAAAAGATTATTGAGAAAGTAAGTGATGCCAAACTTTAGGAACAAAAAATGTCTTCTTCTCTATCTTTGATTCTGATCAATATTAGTTAGATCAGAATTACGAAATTACATGAATTACATTAAAATCTTCTATAAAGAAAGACGATACTTTGTATAAGTTGGCTGCTGCTTTGTAGAATCGATGCATGAAATTTAGATTCTTCTTTGATCCTTTTTTTTTCTTTCTTTCTTTCTCTCAATCTTTTAAGAAACTGATTGAAATTTTGTTCAATTCAATATGAATTTAAGAAGGAAAAGAAGAAGGAAAAAGTACATAAAGTTACAGGATTGGTGAGAATATTCAATTTGTTTCTTTTAACGTTCATATTACGCAGGTGGAAAATTGTAAATTCTTTCATCTCTCTGTTGAATTAGTTTTGTAGAAATAAAACCCAGTCGACTTTGCGCATGCGTCGTTTTTTACACTCAAATTTACCCGCCTTTCCTAACAATGATATTTACACACACACACATACACACACGTATGTATATATATATATGTATATATATAATTAAACTAAAATCCCATTACAACTAAAGTTTAATAGCGTATGCGATAATTAATGACAGCAGAAAAAAGTGATATAATACGAATTTATCCCCCGGGAACCGTGAAAATTCAAAACATTGCTGGCGTGTCGATTTAGGGCTGTGTTGGTTTAAAAACTGTCTACCTCAAATGCACATATACACAGCTATATGAATTCACTTTCTTTTATCTAGTTGAAAATGCAAAAAAAAAAACTTTATTCATTTACCCTGTTCATCAAACAATTTTAAAATTCATCGATAAAGTGATTCCGAAAAACATCTTTGATGTCATCAATATTCGTTCATGAACTAAATGAGTTAACTTGTAAGATAACGATATTTATTTAAATCATCATTGAAAGAAATCAATTGTTTTTAATCGATATGGCATTACTTGTGTCTTGCCAGACAGAGATTTTTAGAAAAAAGAAATTTAGACAAATTTTGATTTTTTTTTTAGATGATTCTAAATCAAAATATCATGATTTCGCCGGGTGATTATTTTTATTTACTAAGTTTTGCTTGTGTGACTTACAGACCTAAAGTTGCTTACCAAATATACTTAGTCAACCTCTCCGCCAATGTTAACCTAAGCAAAACTTGTTTGAATTCAGTTTACCTTCTCCTTAGTGGTTGTTTAAGTAACATTATAGAACCCTGTCTTTCTATACAGACGTGGCAGAAGAACAGATGGATCCTTGTTGATTCCACGGTAGCATTTGCACAAAGTAAAATAAAAAAAACCTCGTCTAGGATTTTAACTCAGATCACCAATTCCATTTTCCATGACAATAACAGTTACGCTAAGTGCGCCTTACAATACCAGAGTTTCGTTAATGTTAACCAATGTAAATACAAATCCACTGCTTTCATCGGGACTGCAAGGATCGACTGCTTTCTTCGTGATTTCAGGGATCAACAGCTTTCATCGGGACTGCAAGGATCCACTGCTTTCTTCGTGATTGGAGGGATCCACCGCTTTCATCGGGACAGCAGGGATCCATTGTTTCACTGGGACTGCAGGGATCCACTGCTTTTATCAGGACTGCAGGGATCCACTGATTTCCTCGTGATTGCACGGATCCACCGCTTTCATCAGGACTGCAGGGATCCACTGGTTTCATCAGGAATGCAGGGATCCACTGCTTTCTTCAGGAATACAGGGATCCACTTCTTTCACTGTGACTTCAGGGATCCAATGTTTTCATCAGGATTGCAGCGATCCACTGCTTTCACCGGGACTTGACCGGAAATGCTCCATTTTTGGAGTCGGCCGTTATAAACAAACACATCTGATTTGGTTAGACAAAACCGGCCTGTAAACTTAGCGTTGGTCGATCGCAATTTATGATATATAAACAACCCCTCTGTGTTATCTAATTCTAAATACTGTTTATTCATATATATATATATATATAGGTATTTGTAAACACACGCTGTCGATATATATATATATATATATATATATTAGTCGACCATAGTCGAGGGTGACCCGAAGGCTCCCTTTTCGATAGCTACTACACCAAGGTGTAGGGGAGGGCGCTACTCCATTCCCTAGATTGCTCCACTTTACCCTTGAACCGTACCTTATAATGCTGAGTGTTAAGCAAGGTGGTATCAAGTTCCATTTTTAAAGTCTTTGGTATGACTCGACCTGGGATTGAACCCAGGTCTCCCGGGCCATTGGCGAACACTCTAACCGCTGGGCCAATGTCCCGGTACTATATATATATATATATATATATATATATCTCGATAGTGTGTGTTTAAAAATTATATGTATATATATATATTTATAATTCATGCCACCAGACTTATATATATATATATATTGTAAGCAAGTTGTATGTAAGTTTAATTTTAAACTAGCTAGAGCTCGTTGGCTTGCACACTGTTAAGAATTTTCAAGAATTCCTATCAAATACAAATAGTTCAATTTAATATCAATCATTTGTTTACACAGATTTTAAAGGTATTGCTATTTAATATCAGTATTTTCTTCTAGCATGTATTTAATTTAATACAAATAATTTGCACACAGTAGTATGATTTCAAATATCTAATAATATTAATAATAATCCTTAGTACGTGGATCATTAAATAAGTTTCCAGACTTTTTTCGTAGACGCACTTTTATTGATAGTACACACATGAAACTCTAGTCCCCTTCGAGGTAATCTCCTCTGACTGCAACACACTTATTGTACCGTTCCAACAACTTCTGGAAGGCCCCATGGAAGTCCTCTTGTGTGAGCGTGTCAATGACCTTCGTCACAGCCTCTTTCATCTCCTCAATTGTCTCATAACGACAGCCTCTGAGATTAGGGAATAACCAAAAGTCACAGGGGGCAATGTCTCGACTATAGGGAGGGTGGGGAACTGTCTTGATGCTCATCGCTATCAAATAGTGTGTGACAAGGATGGAGTTATAGACTGGAGCATTGTCCCGGTGGAAATGTCACTGACCCGATTTGAAGAGTGCTGGCCTCTTTTGACGGAATCTCTTCCAAGTTTAAAACAGAATTTTATTGCATATTGTTCTTCTGAAGTGTCAGATTGCATTTTTAAAATTCACCAGCAGTGACAATCAGACTTTAGTAGGGTGTATTCCAATTCCTGCTGTAGCTGTTCATTTGAACCTGAAATCAGAAAAAATGGTCAGTCATCTCATAAGAGGTATAGCAATAACATACTGAATTTTCAAGAGTCTACGAACTCGTAAATGATTAAATATGCTATTTGACCCATAGATGGGAATCTAACATTCCGAGTAAGAATTAACCTGGGATAATGGTAAGGAAGTAGTATTTCACAATTACCGGTGGTCCACGACGGAAGCCTAATCATCAGATGCAGTTTAGTGTAATGCCTAGGACCTCCGTATTGGTGAGGGTCTTAATCCCCTGCAGAGGTATAATCGGCGTATTTTGCTGACCCCTAGGCGACTGAGTTGAGTAAATTCTTGAAAAGTCAACTTGGGAGAATTGCTTTAAAATGACAGCGATATCTGGTCAAAATGTAAGGAACAGTTTAAAAGCATTTTGGGGGGATGAATGGATGTTTGGGTTTTATAGCATATGAACCTTTGTCGGTTATTTAGCGCCAAATCTATTTTTATGCAAATAGTTTTATTTCAAAAAATTCAGTTTAGCATGAGTACACAGTTTAATTGTTCAAAACATTTCTATTTCAAGCTGTCCAGTTTATTCACACTGTTCTAATTAAGCTTAGTATAAGTACAGATTTTGTTTATGCACGGTTATATGTAAAAACAGTTCTATATCAAACAATTCAGTTTAGTGTAAGTAGAGTTTCAATGTCAAAAACAGTTCCATTTCAAACAATTCCGTTTAGCATAAGCACGCAGGTTAAATGTAAGTACACAGGTTATTTATTAAAAACATTTCTATTTCAAGCAATTCAATTGGCATTTTTTAATTGATTTTAAAACCAAAACTTGTTAAGGGATCGATAATTTCAGAATAAATCAATTACTTTATTTTTATAGACCATTGGACCCTCATTTCTTGCCAGATCAAATAATTTATTTATAATTTGTATACTAATTTTAAGTTGGTATTTCATTGTAGATAAGAGGTTTATTCTTATTTTTACTTATTTTCATTGACCTAATGGTTAGAGTGTGCGCCAATAGCCCGTGAGACCTGGGTTCAATCCCAGGTCGAGTCATACCAAATACTCAAAAAATCGTACTTGATGCTACCTTGCTTAGCACAGCATTATAAGGTAAGGATCAAGGGTAAAGTGGAGCAATCCAGGAAAAGGAGTAGCGCCCTTCCCTACACCTTGGTGTAGTAGCTATCGAAAAAGGAGCCTTCGAGTCACTCTCGACTACGGCCGCCAACTTTACTGACAACATGGAAGAGCATCACTGACGATGTAGTCAGGGGCACCTGAGGTTATATTCCTTGAAATATAACTCTGAAATTTTCAGTGACGTTTGGGAAGAGACCAAATGTCGACCAGAGAACAGTTCTGGTGATGACTAGAGAGACAGTTGACAGCTCCTGAAGACGGCGATCGGAGGTATCTGGGTTAGCACCCCAGGTAGTATCTTCCAGTAGGAGGAACCCAATAAAGCGACAAATCAACCAATGGATCAATACCCCGGAGGATCTCGAGATGGGAGAGGATGAGATTCCCAACTGGATGGATTTTATGTTATCGATCCAAAACGTTAAACGGGCTTAGAGAATAAGATGCATTTGCGGCAAGGAATGCAAAAATCTGAGGAGTCTTAGGATCCACCTGGCCAGAATGAGATGTCTGGAGAAAATGAGTCAGTGACAGCGCACTCGACTTCAACCTGGTGAGACGGAGGCAGAGCATGACCAGGTTTCACCCCACAGAGCCCAGTCTCTCCACCTGCCTGTCTTTCAATCCCTTGACAGAATTATTAAACTGCGAATAAAATGGCCGCCAGCAAACAACACGGGGGAATGGCAGATATTTGACGATGACATGTGCGAAATATTACAAGCAACATCTAGAGGAGGCGTGGACAAGAAATTGAGTGCTTTAACTACCATCATTACTTGTTTTGCGTCAAAGAGATTTGGCCGCGTTGTTGTGAGGCAGAAGAATGATCCCTACAATAAGAACCGGAGGGATAATCAGATAAAGAACATCTGTCAAGAGTTTAGAGCCCTGAAGAAACAGCAAAAGAGGTCAAGTAATGAAGACAAATTACCCCTAGCGGAGCTTCGACATGTTTTATGGCGCAAACACAAACACATCCGGAGAGCAGAATGGCACAGGAGAAGAGGTGAGTAGAGGGATCGGAAGCGACCAGCATTTATTTCCAAGAAGTTGCTCGGAGATAAGCGGAGCGGTCAATTGAAATGTACAGAAGAAGAACTCAAAACTTTCCTGAGGGATACATACGGTGATCCCAGGAGAGGAATTGAGCCCAACAATCACCCTTTTATTATCAGCCCGGCAACGCTGTCAATAACAAGAGTACTGAGCTGACAATAACAAGAGTACCGAGCTGGTCTGAGACACAGGAAGTTGTTTAGGCATCGAGATCAGCCTCTGCTCCTGGACCTAGCGACGTACGATACATTGTTTAAAGGCGATGTCCAAATATTTTAAGGTGACTCTGGAGGATCTTAAGAGCAATCCGAACGAGGAATAGAGTTGCTGATCCATGGAGATATTCTTCTGAAGGAGTGTGGATTCATAAGGAGCGATAGAGCAATTTAGGATAATCTCTCTCATATACACGGAATGGAAAATTTTCTTTAACATATTGTCTCGTTGTTTGACGAGATATTTTAATGAGAATGTGTACAGTGACAAGTCTGTTCAGAAAGATGGTGTCCCAGGCATATCCGGTTGTATTGAACATACTGGGGTGGTAACACAACTCCGAAGGGAAGCTAAAGAAGGAAAAGGTAATCTTGCGGTTTAGTGGTTGAATCTGGCCAACACATATGGTTCTATATTGCACATACTGATTGAAGCGGCTCTTAAACGATATCATATACCAAGTGCAACTAGGAACTTATTGTGTGGTTATTATGCTAAATTTTTCATTAAGACGATTGCGGATGCAGCATCGTCTGGGTCGTATCGGTTTGAAAGAGGCGTTATCACTGGTTGCACAATTTCAGTGATCCTTTTCATTATTGCGTTTAACATGTTGATTAAGTCAGCTGAAGTGGAGTGTCGGGGTCTGTTAATGAAGATGGGCTTACATAAATGACTTGGCGGTGGCTACAGCCTCGGTCACTGGTTACAGATGGGTACTGTGAAGGCTGGAGAGGTCAGTTTCATGGGCAAGAATGCTGTAACACTATGTAGGTGGCCTGCCAAGCAGACGATTCCTTTGTCTGTTTGGCGCGAAACCAGACAAAGGGTTTTTGGACTTGAGATCTCGCCGTGTCCGGAAGTGGTAACGGGACGCGAGAGGAGAATTGGAAAAAGGAGCTGGAAGGGGCGATTGGCGACGGGACACGGACAGGGGCAGTCGACACCGGACACCGGAGCAGAGAGGCGAGTCGGCATGAGAGAGAGTCCAGACCAGCGAAGAAGATCGAGCTAAGGTGAGTCGGCTTTCCAGTTGCTTTGTGGAATTTTCGCTAGAATCCATGCTAGCGTTAGTATATATATGCTATCGGAAATGCAATGTTGCATAACTCCCCTTCTGCACCTGAGTTAACCCCAAGCATATTGTTCGTTTTGTTCGTTTGTTCTTTTTTCTCTTGTTCCCTCGATTGTATTCTTGTAGTGGTAAGAAATGTGCGTTACCCCTATCGGGACCACTAGTTGATCACCGGCCGTAAAGAAGCGAAATGGTTAGAAGAAGGTTGACGTGGTGTGGGCCGAGGGGGCAACGCCACAATGCGATTCAAGTCTAGGTCATTGGTAATAAAAAAAAGTGTCGTTATAGATAGATTCTGCTTCGCAATTGCAGGGACTATAATCCCTACTTTAAGAGAGAAACCAGTGAAAAGTCTAGGAAGGATTTACTAATGCATCATGAATGACATTGTAGCTATACAGAATGCGGCCAGAAATCTCTGCTCATGGTTGACGATGGTAGATTAATCGGGTTTACCAGCAAGGTTCAAATCTTGGATTTACCCGCACACTATCTTGCCAGGAATATAATGGCCAATTATGATATATGATATTACAATGACAAATATAATAGCTATGTAGAAGAAGATTAGCAGCTACCTACGTAGGTGGTTGGGTTTACCGCGGAGCCTGAACAGTATTGCTTTGTATGGATCAACAAACACTCTACAACTTCCATTCAAGGGGCTAACGGAAAAATATATGGTCACCAAGACCAGAGAGGTGGTAATGTTTAAGAACTCAAAGGATCCGAAAGTAACGACAGCCGGTATAGAAGTGCACACGGGTAGGAGATAGAATGCTTCACTTGAATCGCAAATCGCAGAATAAAGATTGAGGCACAAACCTCTGGTTGGGAGAGTTGCTGTAGTTCGTACTGGTCTAGGCTATTGTACCAACAAAGATATTAGAAGAGCTACGGATGAAGAATAACGACACCTCCTCCAGAATGAGGTGAGAGCTGGTGTAGAAGATTGAAGATTTGGCAAAATGGTTGCGTTAAGTCAACAGGGAGCCTGGATTCGATGGAATGGTATTTTAAAAAGGAAAGTTAGCTGGTCGGACATTTGTGGTTCAAACTTCGTCCAGATACGATTCTTCACCCAAACTGTTTATTATATATTACCGAGCTCAGCAAATCTTCACACCAAGGGGAAGGTTGAGACTCCACAATGCCTGCTGTGTGAAAAGAGGGGATCGCTTAAATACACACTCATTAACTACAAAAGGGCTTTGGGTGATGTACGCTTTCGCTGACGTCATAATCAGGTGCTGAGGGAAATTGTGGTGCTATTTAACAAATGGCTTCGAATCAGCACAAACAAGCCTGTTAATAGGAGAATCAATTTTATTAAGGCAGAAGGGAATGTTCGATCAGCACAGTCAGTAAAAAACATCGCTACTTAGCACAGCCTCTGATTGGGAGTTATTTGTTGATTTGGATGAGCAACTGAAATTCCCTGAACATAACGTCGGCCAGACATTATTCTTGTTTCGAATACGACGAAACTAGTGATCATGTGTGAGTTGACGGTATCGTGAGAGGAAAACATGGCAGAGTCCCACGAGAGAAAGCTCACTAAATATCAGGAACTAATTGAGCAGTGTAGGATGAAAGGATAACGGGCTCACTGTTACCCGATTGAAAATGGCTGCAGAGGGTTCGTGGTTCAGTCGCTTTGTAAAGCCTTAACCAAGTTGGGGTTGGCTGGTAGGGATAAGAGGACATGGATCAGAGTAATCACAGACGCCACAGAAAAGGCTTCTAGATGGCTGTAGATTAAGAGAGTGGGTAGTTGGCAACCGAACATTTCAACGGAATAAACAATCATTATTTTGTCTCTACCCGGACATATCCTGACATAAATGTGTGACAAGGATTTTTTAAGTCAACATTGGGGACAAATAGAGGTTTATTTATTCATTTTTTTATTTTTTATCTTTTTACTTTTTTGCTCTCTAGGATACAATAGTACTTGGCGTGCTTATATATATATATATATATATATATATATATATATATATATATATATATATATAATATCGTATGACGTTGATGTGTTGTCATATCTTATTTATTTTAGATTATAATTTTGTATTTAATGTTTTTTTAGTCGTGTTGTATTAAGTATACTTTAAACGAGATAATTGAATCAATTTATGTGGTGGAGGGGGTAATTTGAGTGTATTAGGGTTATTAATAGCAATTCATAGGATGGAATGTTTTCTTTTTTTCTTTTTTGTTGTCGTTTCGTAATTTGTTCAGCTAATTTTCCGTTGTTAGAAATGATCTTCATTATCATGCATTCCTGTTATTTAAGCGATGCTTATATCTTAGACGGAAGGGGGTTTTATTGTGTTGCAGGTTTGAAAATACTTTTAAAGGTATAGGGAGTTGTCTATCTCCACTTTGCATGGAGTTGCTTTGAGTTGTTTTAAGGTTGTTTTACCTAATTCCTATGGCACTAATTTTAGAGATTTTGTCGTGTTTGGGGGCGTCGTTTCGTAATTAGTTAATAGTTGAGAGATTTTTTTAACGCATCTCCTCTACTGGGGGGGTCCTTTTTTTCTTTGGGTGGGGGTCAAAGGATGCAGATTCAGAGAGGGCATTCTTTTATACTAAGCATTTTGTGACGTCATGTGATGAATTACCATTTGTTAAACACATTTTTTTCTTCCCTTCATAAAAGATTCCATGTTATTAAAAAGTAAGCTTACCTTTTAGTCTATTCTGAGCGTCATGGTGCATCTCCAGGCAATCATTTTCTCTGTTAGGAGGGAATATTTATTGTATACACTGAAAAATAATACAAATATGGCACATGGCCTAACAATGGAAAAGGGGAGGATGATCAACACTATCCTAACCTGTAACTAAACTAAACTCATTCAGTGACCAATATATATCTCCAAAATTTAAAAGCACCACAATACTTCAATTGAAAACATCATTATCACACTACAATCACCAAAATGGTTAGCAAGGTAGACTAGCAAACCTACACGAGTGAGTTCGATTCTCATTAGGTGCCCAATTCATGCGGCCTTGTGCTACATCTAAGCAAAAAGCTTAGTAAATTACCACTACAATCACAAAAACAACTTTACTGCTTCATGAAATCCTAACCTAAAACCCATCTTTACAGTGTGGGAGAGAGGGGAACAATTTAAAATTCAGAATTACATGTATACATATATACACATGATATCCCCGACGTCAAAAGATGAAAAAATATTTACACAATTAAAAGATGATTGTAAGTATGCCCTTCTCAAACCAGAATGGCAGAAAGACGAGTTAAGCAGTCGAAAATTGTGCCGATGGAGAATAAGTAAATTAATAATAAATAAATAATTAAATAAATAAAAATTAAAAACTCCATTACACTCCTGGAGAACTCCAATTCCTGTCACCTAAACAATGATGGGAAATGGGGGGAAAAGGGAGAAAACAAACAAAAAGGGGGCAAAAAAACAAAATGGGTCAATGACCTAACATGCTCTAGCTAAGTTAAACAAATTGGATATAAACAAACAAAAAATGTCAATAGTCTAACCTACCTGAGCTGGGTGGTCACTTACTTTCGGTAACCCAAAATCCTTAGGTCCCCGTAACATCGAGGCTGAAAGTAAGGCTGGCTCCAACCACGCGACACAAACGTGGAGCCGTCGCCCACCTTTTGCCAAACTCCAGCGAAGAGTCTTTTCCTATCAGACCGGATTTTGACTTTAATTTGGTGCTTGTAAAAAGACATCAGAGTCTGAGAAGGAAAAACTCGTCGTCGCAGAGTTCTTTCTGTTTCGTATAAGGGCCACCCTAGTGAAGGTGCATGATGTTGAAAGACCCGAAACACCAAATGATCTTGGGAAGAACATCACTGACGATGTGGTCAGGGGCACCTGAGGGTGTATTCCTTGAAATACGTGGGTGATACAAAGAATAAAAAGAATTTTAGAGGCAAAATAACAGGGTTTTTTTTCAAGATTTATTTCCATAAATATAAATTGTACCTTGTTTAGAATTGGTTTAAAAGAAAATTATTTTATCCAACAAAAAAATTTCCTTTTTCAGTTATTTGAAATAGCAGCAAGTCAAACAATGCCTCAAGCTTGAACAGAGGTCTGTCATCTAATATTCGGTGACTGAAAAGTACAAACCATGTGAAATTTTTAGAAGTATGTGTCATATATATGAAGAACCATGTTTTAGTAAAAAAAATTGTTTACAAATGGGCCAGACATGAATTCCTCACGATAAGCCTCAACTGAAAATAATATTATAAGACATGAAAGGAAACATCACAATTGATTTCCTTGAGAAAGGTTCGATTGCAGAGAGCGAATGGCTTCGAACTGACGAAGAAAAGAAGCAGAAGATACCCCGCAACAACAATTGCCGATGCCGACTACACCGATGACATAGCGATACTGGCAAATACACCTGACCAAGCCGAAACACTTCTGCATAGTTTGGAACGAGCAGCAGCAAGCATAGGCCTCTATGTTAATGCACACAAAACGGAATATATGTGCTATAACCAAACGGGGGACATCTCCACTCTAGAAGGAACCCCACTTAAACTAGTAGACAAATTCACGTACCTAGGAAGCAGCGTCGAATAAACCGAAAAGGACATCGAAACGAGGTTAACGAAAGCATGGACAGCTATCAATAGGCTATCGATAATATGGAAATCAGACCTAACCGATAAAATGAAACGCAGTTTCTTCCAGGCAGCGGTCACATCGATACTGCTATATGGATGCACTACATGGACGCTAACAAAACGGCTGGAGAAGAAGCTAGATGGCAATTACACAAGAATGCTGCGTGCAATCCTGAACAAGTCCTGGCAGCAACACCCCACAAGACACCAACTGTACGACCACCTACCCCCTATCACGAAAACTATCCAAGTTAGACGAACCAGACATGCAGGACACTGCTGGAGAAGCAGAGATGAACTCATAAGAGATGTACTCTTATGGATCCCCACACATGGCCGCGCAAAAACAGGACGACCAGCTCGAACGTACATTCAGCAGCTATGTGAGGATACAGGATGTTGTCCTGAAGACCTACCTAGGGCGATGAACGATAGGGAGGCGTGGCAAGAGAGGGTCAGGGATATCCGTGCTACCAGCGCGATATGATGATGATATATATCTATATATATATATATATATGTGTGTGTGTGTATATTTATATATATATACACACACATATATATATATATATGTATATAAATATATATATATTTATGTGTATATATATATAGATATATATATATATATAAATATATGTATATTTATATACACACACACACATATATATATATACATATATAAATATATATGTGAATATATATATATATATATATATATATATATATATATATAGTGCAATTAAATGGAGACTCAAACTCGGTTTAGCCGTCATAATAAATTTATTTCGGCGGAGAACATTGTTGGTATATTCTCCGTATAAATATATATATACACACATATATATATATATATATATATATATATATATATATATATATATACATATATATATATATATATATATATATATATATATGTATATATACTGGTAGTCTGGCTTAGATGAATATTCAGTTTTGTGTGTTAGTGTGCATGTGTATGGATGAGTAGATGTTTGGTGATATTTGTTGGGTAGAATCGAATCGATTAAAAAATTTCTCCATAAGTACTTACTGCTATTATGAGCAAAGCCACTTTAATAGGTAAAAACTTCAAAGAGGGCCCACAATTTTATATACTTTAACGTTCACATATTTTATGTTCCCATGACTATCAGATGGTACTCTGGTTCTGCGCTTTATATATATATATATATATATATATATACATACATACATATATATATATATATATATATTTATATATATACATACATATATATATATATATATATATACATATATATATATATATATATATATATATATATAGTGTATTCTTAGGTCCAGTTAAACCGGTGTTGGGAGTAATTCCATCAGGACAAGAAATTATTCATGAATGAATATATAAATTTTCCTGGTAAAGAGCTCAATGTAACAATAATACAGAGCAATAAATTCTTTAAGAAAAAGCAACGAAACCGGTCACATAGGATTATAAATTTATTTCCATCCTGTTACGCATTTTACGGAAGTGGGCTTAATGAGGAGATAACTCTTCACCCCTCTTCTATCCCCTCCCACTCTTCTGTGTCTATTCTAGTTTTTTTTATCCAAAAGATCTTAAGAAGTCCTGTTAGTTTTTTTTCGGGTTTTCGGAAATTTCAAAAATGCGTAACAGGATGGAAATAAATTTATAATCCTATGTCACCGGTTTCGTTGTTTTTCTTAAAGTATATATATATATATATATATATATACAAAAACAAAAATGTAGCACAGCATCTGCAGCAGAGCATAATATAGGCATAGTATATGTACAAGAACACAGATACCATCATAGCAAAGTAGACTTAAAATACCAGGATACTGGCAATGGATGGACATGTATCTCAGTATCTACATGTCAATGCCGTCAGAGGAATTCTTCTCGGTTCTCGCGCCATAAAATCACTTAATAGCATCGAGAAAATACAACCGATTTGCGGCACTTAACAACAGCCTCAGCACAAAGATTATCTCCTGCTACAGTCCTACCAATGCGAGTAACGAAACAGACCTCATAGCCTTCGAAAACGAGCTATCCTCCTTTGTTCGTAGCATCCCCAAATACAACGTTCAAATCATCGGTGAAGATATGAATGCTCTAATAGATAAGACGAAAACAACAAATTCTGCTTAAACAACTCGTCAAACAGAAATAGGTCACATCTAACAGATCTCTCACCTGAAAAAGAACCTACATATCTTAATCTTTAATTCAAGAAAAAGAAGAGAAAACTATGGACTTACACCGACGCAAATAATGCTAAATCACAGATAGATTACATCCTCATGAATAAGAAGTGGTTTATTGCGCTTTGAATTGTAAGGCATGTTCCTCTTCACACGGACGCGCCAACAAGAATTTATCAACAACAGCTCTGTACAGACACAGGATATAGTCTAGAAGTCCTGTTGAAACGATGAATGATAGAGACGAATAACGTATTTATTTATTTATATTACATCTTTTATGCAGTTGTTTCTTAATGGTGTTTTGTAAACAGATGGACAGCTATCGATAGGCCACAGGTCTTGTGGAAGTCAGACCTATCCAATAAAATAAAATGCAATTTTTTCCATGCTCATGATGATATATCAAGTATTCCTTTTTTTTTTTAAATTATATATATATATATATATATATATATATATATATATATATATATACGTGGTGCATTCAATAAGTTTCCAGACTTTTTCTTACAGGCATTTAAAATTGTCGTAAACTCTTGAAAATTCATTTTGTTATTGCTATACATCTAATGAGGTGACTGACCAATTTTTATGATTTCAGGTTCAAATGAACAGCTACAGCAGGAATTGGAATACACCCCACGAAAGCCTTATTGTCACAGCTGGTGAATTTTAAAAATCTTATCTGGACTTTAGAAGAATGATATGCAATAAAATTCTGTTTTAAACTTGGAAAAATGCCATGCGATGAAAGCTCGATCTACTGCTATGACCCAGAGACCAAGAGACAGAGTTCCCAGTGGAAGCATACTGGCTCTCCCAGAGCCAAGAAGGCCAGAAAGAGCAAATCCACCCACAAACTTATTTTTTGACAGCACTGGCATGATCTACATGCACTGGGTTCCCACTGGACAGATAGTCAACAAGGAATAGTATGTTGAGGTTTTTAGGGAGTTTGAATAGATTCCGTCGGAAGAGGCCAGCACTCTTCAAAAATCGGGTCAGTGGCATTTCCAACAGGACAATGCACCAGTCCACAACTCCATCCTTGTCACAGACTATTTGACCAAGATGGGCATCAAGACAGTTCCTCCCCCTCCCTATAGTCCAGACCTTGTTCCCTGTGACTTTTGGTTATTCCCTAATCTCAGAGGCTGTCGTTATGAGAAAAATGAGATGAAAGAGGCTGTGACGAAAGTCATTGACGCGCTCACACAAGAGGACTTCCATGGGGCCTTCCAGAAGTTGTTGGAACGATAAAAGTGGATTGGATTCGGAGGAGATTACTTCAAAGGGGACTAGAGTTTCATGTGTGTACTATCAATAAAAGTGCCCATACGAAAACAGTCTAGAAACTTATTTAATGATCCTCGTATATACATAGATAGATAGATTAGAAAAGGCATAAAAAAAACTATTTTCTCTCCAGCTATGGGTTAATAGTAGGATAGACTAAGCTTTTTAAAATTACACTGGCAGCCAGCAAAGGAAAAGGAAAAAAATGAATGCAAACCTGTTAAACTCTGCTTACAAACTGACCTTGTGTCGAATCCTGCTCATGCAGAAGGACCGTGTATATATATATATAATTTGTCCGACCGAAGTCAAGAGCATCCCAAAGGTTCCTCTTTCAATAGCTACTTCATTGAGGTGTAAGGGAAGGTGCTATTACTTTGCCTCGATTGCTACACTTACCTTTGATCAAAGGGCATAGGTCAGCTACAAGAGGTGGAGGTAGGTGGTGTATAGAGATTATCAGTTGACTGCCCCCAAAGACTGGAAGTCAGCTGGAATGAAATAAAATAAAAAGACGCAATAGTATCGGAAAGCTAAGATTACAGTCAAATACTCCCAAGATAACACAATCTGCTTTGGCCCATTGCTAACATGACTTCCTCCGTCAGGATTCTTTTCAAACAGACCTCGTTTATATTACTAATTGCTGTGTTAATCACTGGATCCCTTGAAGTAGTTCTGAAGATTTTTACCAAAGTATTGGAAAAAGCAGAAATTGGAGGAAGAATTGAAAGGTCACCATGACTAAAAACCAACGTGAATGTATAGATTTGCGATCAGTTGATCTCTAAAGAAAGCTATTAGATACTAAGACGATAACCGTTGCGTTAAGCGTGCCTTATAGTACCGTATCTTCTTAAATGGTCACAAATCTGGGAGAAGAACAGATCGATGCATACCTTCCCCAAGGGTATTAGCGTAAAGTGAAACACAAACAGCGTCTGATAGAATTTGAACTCGAGATTGCGAATACATTTCTTATGAATATAACCATTACTTCAAGGTTGCGTTGGGACATCTATAAGCCTTTTGCCATATGATAACACTGTTTTTATCTTCTTCTTCTTTTTTTAGCTTAAGATTTAATTTGGTGATTCAAAAGGAGAGAATGAAAACTGAAGCGTTATTTGAAATCAACTGTCTTAAAATACCTCGTGGTATGCAGATAACATAAGAGAAAAAGAAAGAGAGAGAGAGAGAGAAGAAGAAGAAGAAGAAGAAGAAGAAGAAGAAGAAGAAGAAGAAGAAGAGATTAACGAAGCTACTCTCTCCGAGAGCAGGGAATGAAGACGTTCTTTTCCTTATAACAGACGTTTATAAAATATTCATGCAAAGAGTCTTTTCATTTCTTCGAAGATTAATTAGAATCACCAAGAAAATCAGAGCAAACAGGGGATCTGTAATATCAAACCAAAAGATGAAAACATTCTCTGGAGCTATCAAAGAGCATATTTAATATTTGCTAATAAATTTCGCATCTGTCTGTAAAATCATTTCTAATTCTCTTAAATGACAGAAAAGCTGATTATACTTTTCTTTTATTATTATTATTATTATTGAGCTGAGATTAAATATTGAAAAGGAAATAAACGATTTTTTTTTCAAATAGCTGTACCCAGGATAATGATATGAAATTTTAATTAAAACAAACTGTGTGTAGCCTTGAGATGGAAACAGTGTCATACAGAAGTACGTAAAAAATATGATGATTTTAATAAAATATAGTTGTACTGATTAACATTTACATCGGAGCATATTTGTTGCCGTTGTAGTTGCAACGATCCGGATTTACACAAATATGTTCCTTGAATTAGATAAATCCTCTTTACTACTAACGAAGATGTGATGTATCCTGAAAGCGAATAAGACGCGAAATAAAAGATTATCTACTCTTTTTGCTTTCTTTTTTGTTTTTTTGGCTGCCTCTCTTCTTCAAAAAAAAAACAGCCCCCCTGTCGGTGAGGTGTAGAATATGTTGACTGTGTCCTCTGTAAAAGCCTAAGACTCCTCCGGAAAATATGGTGTACTCAGTATGACATCAAAATATATTTGATGGTGACAATATAAAGTAATCCTTCATCGTCATTATTATCAGGTCAAATCGGACCCGGAGTGATAGCATTTGTTAGGGTTCGATTTATTAGACTTATTGATCTGTTTAAAAAATGATTCGTATTTGATAGGAATACACGATTTGATAAAACTGTAAATCATTTATATTTAAAATGATTTCTTGAAGCTATCGTCATTTTTTACTAAGAATTATAAATTACTTGAAATCAGTTTGAAAACAAATCACTATTATCAGATAGAAATAATTACTTGAAAAAATATAATTATAAGTATTAGATAGGAATTCTTGAAATCATATGGCTATATGAAAATTATTTGTATTAGAAAGGAATACTTGATATATCATCATGAGCTGGGAAAATGTATTTTATCTAATTAGATAGGGTTGACTTCCACAAAAGCAATAGCCTATCGATAGCTGCAGAAAACACCCCTAAGAAACAACTGCATAAAAGCTGTAATATAAATCTATAATGAACGGATTACATCTAAGTATGAAATAGCCCTAAACAGGTTGACGTGCCGTTAAAATCAATCGGTTAATTAATCAATCAATGAAATAAAAGTGATATTGTTGTATACTAGAATTAGGGAGGCAATAACACTTATTGTTTAAAAATATACACTTCCTTTTTATTTACGAAAGGTCGAAATGGCTGCGTTAGAGTGAGAGAGAGAGAGAGAGAGAGAGAGAGAGAGAGAGAGAGAGAGAGAGGAAACTGCTAGGATTTACACTATGTTGAAGTATGTTGCCAGAGAGCCTTGCTTCTTCGCGCTTCTTTTACGAAAGACTGATACAAGACCGGCTTACTAGCTAGGGACCACCCCCTACTCGGGGCTAGCGCCCAAAACGGCTTGACTGCTCACTGCTTACCGCTGATTTGGCTGACTCCTTAATAGCTGCACTCCTGATTGCCTGCCGACTCCTCGTCATAATATTTTTTCGGACACCCACACATTCTCCTCCAACGCCCTACCTACGCAATTCACGTTGCATTTCCGCTGTCTTTTGTTTATCTTTAGACACAGCTGCAAATTCTTTTTTGCAATTCACAAGTTAACAGGCCGGTCAAAGGTCAATATGAAACAATATGAATAAAACACAACAAAGGAATAAACCATTCAATCACACATCTACAAAAAAGCAAGCGAAGAGATTTTATTATTATGATTCCGATTTTTGAATAGCTGGATGTTACAACAATAAAACAAAAGAAACATCGTAGCGAAATATTTTTTGTACAACAGCGTTAAAATACTCTTACATAGTGTTGTGTTCTGGTTAGTGAACACAAGTAGTAGTAATGATAAAACAAACCACAATATGTGAGGGAAATAGTTATATTTACAGGAAAGAGTATTTACAAGAGAGAGACTGTTAGTAATAAGAACATAGGATTAGTGATAGAGTAATGATATACTTCAACAATAGGAACGGCTCTTCTGGTCTGACTCGTAGGCTTATTTTTGACTGATCTCCGCTACTGCCATATATGGCAGATGGCACAGCTCATTATGCTGAAAAGGTAAGTGATACCCAACAACTTGTTATATGGTTGACTGTTCAATCTCTCTCTCTCTCTCTCTCTCTCTCTCCTTCTCTCTCTCTCCCTCTCTCCACTTACACCAACACTTTCAACATTTCTCTGTCTTATCCATTTCAAACTTAGTTCTTATTTCATTATATTGGGTAATTCAGCTTCCCTCTTAAGATTTCCTCAGCGTAGCCATGTCCAGGTCATCTTCTGCGCAATTTGCTGAAAAGGTAGGTGATACCAAACACATAGAATGAAACATGGTTAAATAGTGATGCAGATTAAGTTGTTTAGTCTTTATAAGGCAACCAGTGGAAGAGGAGAAATCCAAATTTAAACCAGCTGTAATCCGCTAAAACGTAACCTTGTGTTATGTCCTGTTTGTGGTGGAGAAATTGTAAAAATACTTACATAGAATAGAGCAATTTTCAATCAAATTTGAAACTTAGTGGTCTGCAATCGCGCTCAAGCTGATCGTTATAATTATTCTTGGAAGATGAATATTTAATTCGAATCATAAAGTAATTCCCCTTATATACAGTTAATATCGTTCGAGTGGTCTATTGGGTAGAGTGTTCGCCAATGTCCTGGAAGACCGAGGTCCAATTCCAGGTTGCCCAGTCGGGTGGGGCTGTAGAATACACCGACTACACCACGGCAGAGGGGTAAGACCCCCACCCACCCACTGGATATGACACTAAACAATCTGATGGTAAGGTTCCAGCAATACTGGAGCTTTGGGAATGTGGAGTACTCTTTCATTGCCATCGCTCCCAGGCAGAGTGGTAGCATCTGATAAGGGTCCTATCTATGGGTTAAATAAACTAAACCGTATCTCCTTCACTATGCTGATTTTTGCATTTAAACTGCGTATTTATGCTAAATTGAATTGTTTAAAATAGAACTGTTTTGACATTTAAACTGGTTTCTTATGCTAAACTGAATTACTCTAAATAGAACTGTTTTGATGTCTAAACTGTATACGTACTTATGCCAAACTGAATTAGCTCAAATAAAACTGTTTTGACATTTAACTCTGTGTATTGCCCAGTCGGCTGGAGCTGTAGAATACACCGACTGCTGCTCTGCAGAGGGGTAAGACCCCACCAATGAGTGTCCTGGATAGGACACGAAACAATCTGATGGTGAGGTTCCATTGATGCTGGGGTTTAGAGAATGCGGAGTACCCCTTCATTGCAATTGCTCCCAGATCCTTTCTGGCCCAGAGTGGTAGCACCTGATAGGGCCTTATCTATGGGTTAAAAAGAACTAACGGCATACTTATGCTAAACTGAATTGTTTGACTAAACTGAATATTTTGAAATAGAAATGTTTTTGACAATTAAACCGTACTTACATTTAAACTACGTGCTTATTCTAA
Organism: Sepioteuthis lessoniana; assembly: GCA_963585895.1. Classification (NCBI taxonomy): domain Eukaryota; kingdom Metazoa; phylum Mollusca; class Cephalopoda; order Myopsida; family Loliginidae; genus Sepioteuthis; species Sepioteuthis lessoniana. The sequence goes on along the minus strand of OY757931.1, from coordinate 903,487 downwards.
ACTGAATTATTTGAAACAGAACTGTTTTTGGTAGTTAAACTGTACTTACACTAAACTGATTTGTTTAATATAGAACTACTTTGACATTTAACTGTGCGTAAACAACATCTGTACTTATATTAAACTGGTTTAGCTGAATTAGAACTGCTTGACTAAACTGAATAGTTTGAAGTAGAAATGTTTTTACAATTAAACTGTACTTACATTTAAGCTGCGTACTTATCCTAAACTGAATTATTTGAAATAGAACTGACTATTTGCATAAAATATATTTGGCGTTAAATAACCTCCAAAAGCTAATATGTCATAAAACCCAAACAACCAACCAATCAATCCCAGGTCGAGTGATACCAAAAACTCAAAAAATGGTACTTGATGCCTCCTTGCTTAACACTCAGCATTTTAAGGTAGGGATCAAGCGAAAAGTGGAATAATCCAGGGAAAGGAGTAGCGTCCTTTCCTATAGCTCGATGTAGAGGCTAATGAAAGAGGAGTCTTCAGGTCACTTTCGTCAATGATCGCCAACTTTACTTACATATATTGAAAATACAGTTATGACTAATGTGTTTGTTCACATAAACGAATCAAACTGAAACGGAACGGTTTATCTTGCTTCTGTCTTTGTTTTGGCAAATCAAACTTGTGGATTATTTAATACCAAATCCATCCTTGTTGAACAATACTGACACCATATAACTCTAACCCTAACCAATAGATGTGGGAAATAAAAACAAATCTTGGGTTTCTTTCAGCCACCACATTTCCTTTTAGTTTCAAAGCAAATGATAAATGTATTGTGTGATTAAAGATTCATTATATTCCGAAATGTTGAGTTCCGATATATCAGTAAAATGTTCCATTCTCTTTGCTCTTCAGTTTAATATTTTTTATGATTGTAATCCAACATTAAAAAATTAATCAAATTTAAAAAACCCTAACAAACTGAAACAAACGGATCCTTTGATTCGCCTGATTTTTGATAGCATATCAACCTTTAAGAGATTATTTAATGCCAAAGCCACCCTTTTAGAAGAACAGTAATTGGACTACTCAACTTATAGCTGGTGGGGGGAGGGGAATTATATTAGTCCGAAAGTGAATGAAATAACTTGACTGAAGTTCGAACTCACAATAATTTCGTAGACCGTCCCATTGGCCACTATGCAAACGCTGACTCCCCGCACCCCTGGCAGCTGTTTTAAATTCAGAGATTTCCTTCTAGAAAAGTTGCCTCACCAAGGTTAAAGAGCTTAGTCTGTCTAACTATTTTACCCATAGCTGAGAAAAAAACTAATGGCCTCGTGCCTTTTTCAACGACATTAGTGTGAAGTGAAAATCAGACTTGTCCAGGATTTTAACTCTTTTCGGCTTTACCCAATAGGAGTTTCATTATGAATACTGATTTAGGATTAAATAATTAAAGCGATTCTAGATATTTTAAAGTTGACATTGCAGTGAATTACAACTGAAATGTATATCCGTTGGTAAAGAAACTATCATACCAGAAAGTACTGCATAGATAGATAGAAGGAGAGATTTGAATATATAAACAGAAAGTGAGTAGGCCGATATTTTTTAAATTGTATTTACACTGGAAGATTTTTCTCTCCCGGAAGACCTGCCAAAAGCAATGGACGATAGGGATGGGTTGCGAGAAAAGGTCAGAAATATCCATGCTGATAGCATGACATGATGATGATGATATATATATATATATATGTGTGTGTGTGTGTGTGTGTAACGTTCTTTTATTAGTACACGGTTGGTTAAAGAGGACAAAATACATTTTAAAAGTTGTTAAATTTGTATTATGTATTTAAGAAGGTACGCCAGGACTGAATGTATGTAATCATCACCAAAACGGAAATATAGTTGAATGTGTACACTTTTTCGGCTTGAGAACAACTTTTAAAAGGACCAGGTCAAAATTATCTAATTGTATTAAAAATCCTAAGTATTTATATTATGATTTTGCCTGTCTTCTCGTTCATTTGTTCGCACACTATGTTCATCCACATACCCTCCCCGCAGCCCAGTAGGATATTCAAACCATCCTCTCCCTCAACCATCTGTGATATTATACTTAACCTCCCTGCGGGCAAGTGAGATATTCTTCCACTCTTAATCAATTGCGATATTCTTGAACCTCAAATCTTACTTTGTTTTAAGGCCTAACCTTTCCGATAAAAATACTTTTTTGTGGATAGAAATTTGGTCTTTTTTTTTTCTTTTACGAAGATGCTCAAAATCCGAGTATATACAGAAATAATTACTCCTAGCAGGATCCACTGAAATACGTCGGAACGAAGTAATTAAGAGGAGCTATTTAAGGAAGAAACGATGATTGGCAGTTTTATTATATATATATATATATATATATATCCTATCTTTTTCTTTGCAATAAACAATATAAAAATATGCAAGAACATCCTCGGTGATCATCAAATCTAATTTTCTCTAATTCATATTTGAGACGCTACTTAGTAAATTTTTGTAACATTCACATGTGCATAAAAAGAAGAGAAAATAATTGACAAACAACTAAACAAACGCATAAGTATTTCATTCAACCGAAATAAAGCATTAACAGAAAAATAAAACAAATAAAAGATAGTTACAATCCGAACTCTGTCGGCCAAGATATTGCTGAAAGTCTTTTCTCGCTGAAGTCTGTCCGACTACTATACACCGACTACTGTCCACCGACTAACATCCCATGCTAATTATCCTTTCAACTGACGTCCTATGCTAATGAACACTGAGCTTCTTTTTAAATTATCTAGAGGCCCGCTATTTCCGTCCACTGTCGATCGGTGTTTAATCGTCGTTGTCTCACTTTATTCCTATATGACACGAATATAAATAAAAATGACACGGATCATTCCATCGGAGTTGAACTCTGATGCAAATCATCCTTTCTTACTTAAATAGCTCCTCTTACTTGTGTCTTTCGTTCCATGAGTCCTGCAAGTATCTATTAAAATATGTACTAAGTATATTTTATGTATATAATATATGTTCGTGTACTTTGCATCACTGAATGAACTCTTACAACAAAAGACAAATGAATATATTTATTGTCATTACTATTTTCTAATGTCTTGTACTGAGTGGAGTCAGCCACGGTTGCATGCCTCAGTAGCAAACCTCAAGCAAGCTTCTAAATGATTATTAGTCATGGTGTGGTGGTACTTGGACTTAATATGTTTTATATGAGAAAAGGCTGACCCACTGAAATAAGTAGATCGAAATAATGTAGTCAAAGATATATAGCACAGTTCTTCATGTTTTTTTTTTCAGTAAGTTTCAGTAAGTGCCTTGGACTTCAATTGAATGTCAGCCTGAAATATGAACCTCTCTCACTTCACTGCATTTTCAAAGTGTTCTTTGTCGTGAAAGTTTTTCGTAACACAAGACTGGGCGCCCTGTATATCAGAGAAGTTGCACCGAACAAATAAAGGATAGACAATAGGCAAACATTGACAAAAAGTTTTCATTTTAATAACATGCAATCTACCAATACTATTTTTGTGATCGACTTATTCCGATCGACGTAGTGAGTTCTCCTGCTTAACATATTTAACAACTATATTTCTAAGAAATTTTACCACCAGTAAAATAAAATGGATACAATTAATTTTTTTTCAGTTCATTTTCGCTCTTTATCTTTTTTATTTTGTCAAGATAATTGTCTGTGCCGATATGTAAAATTTGACAACATTTTCACTCGCAGTCACCGGCTTTCCTCAGTGATGACAACAACTATCATGTCAGCTTTGAACCACAAAATACGATGTGTCCTGATTTGCACCGGTCTGTCAAGACGTCTTCGTTTCAAGCCGCCGGTGTTTGAAAAGAAAAGGTGTCTACAACGGGAAGGTAGAATCTGTCATTGAAGACCTAAACAAATGCCTCACTTAGATGTGTTACGACCCAGGGAGCGTTAAAGACTGACCCATGACTATTATGGAAGAGAACGTTGGTGGGGATTCTCATTAGGAGAAAGAAAGTTATTACGTCACCTAATTTTTCCAACTTTTAGATTTTCAAATTAATGAATATAAATATTCGTTCACATATAATAAGTAACACAAAAGTATCAGCATCTCTTTCCTTTATTCAAAACCATTCCAGTTGTGTTTAAAAATGCTCGTATGATGAATAGTTATGTTGTATAACCGTAATACAATTACAAACAGACTCTAATACACAGGCAACTCCGTTGTTCAGGTACGAACGGTTTTATTAACTTCTGACTTCGGTTCTTCGACACGAGTAGAGAGACACAATTCTTAAAAGTCTTTCGTAACTATACTATGCTATAAAAAAACCACCCCAACGTTCGGCATATCTTGGGGAGTTTTAGATCTCAATTCATCTCTGTCGGTAGAGATCCGAAAAATTCAACCGTATGCCTCAACGGTAGAAACCCTCTACTCGACTCCATGTCAGAGAACTCAATTCTCTGTCCCAATGGCAGAAACTCAACTGTTTGCATGCATGATCCAATGTCAACCCTCAACTGCCGTGTTTTTTAAAATCCTCAAATTCTCAGCCCATCTCTTCTGGGAATGACGTCATCCACACTCCAGCCACATTTCCTGTCTGGGGTTTATTAAAACAATTGTGATTGTCATGTCCTTTGCGTGCGAGCGTCAACTAAACCCTATGATATGCATCTGTACTCTTAACCCGAATAGTTCAAAGCCCAACCAAACTGAATGATAAAATATAAATAAAGAAAATTGATTAAATTAAAAATCATTCATTAATTATATAACAGTTAGACGTTATAAAGGAAATAAAATAATTTTTAAAATAACTTAAAATCTTAATTCTTACCATTTCTAATATATATATATATATATATATATATATATAATCAATTACAAATTCAATCAAGATGATATACAGGATATTACAAAAAGATTTATTTCTAAGTATCAATATAGTCTAGACAAAGAAAATTAAGCAGGCATAATATTGAAAAACCAAAGGTATGTGGATTTCATGATCGATTTCACAGGTTTTCAATATATGCACGGCCTCTGACATGACACGAGGGAAGTTGGTAGGCTGGCTCCTGTCAAGCAGGCTGCAGTATATTTTATGTTACTGACTCCAGTGAAGCAGTGATTTTCTGTTTGAGTTCAAGAAAGATGGAGACATAGATCAGTCGCTTCAAATAGTCGCATAGCCAAAAATTGCAAAACGTCAAGTCAGGTGAAAAGAAAAAAATCAAATATTAAAAATGGAATTTTGAGTTGTTCCTACACATGCGGTTAAAATGTTAGATAATATTATAATATATCTTGAAAACGTACATATAATTGAAAAAATCAGCGAAAATCTCAAAATTTTCATTGCCGCTTTCTTTTTTCTCATTTTATTTAGATATTATAAATTATTTCCTTTTTTTTTTTTTCTTTGTGCTGTGATGAATATTGTGCACCTTCCAATACCACGTTTAATAAAATTCAATTTCAGTATCTCGTTTCTTCTGCCGGACAATCAGGGTGTTTACATGTTTTTCAATCAGATTCGATCTGTATATATCAAATAGTACAGACTTTTTTCAAATGGTATCAAGATTTTGAAAATACTCAGTACATTTCAAATGTCATCAACTTTTTTTTTTCATCCTGACTCAAAACGTTTTCCCAAGTGTATTTTGTAACGTTTGCTTTTGACAAGCAAGAATAACACACCTATCTATAACAACAAAGACTGATAGATAGATAGATAGATAGATAGATAGATTTTAATGACATGTCAACTCGTTTAGGGTTATTTTATACGTAGAGTTATGAAATCACGATCGTGTACATTGGACGTTCATGTATACATTTTTGTGTAGTTGTTTTATAAGATTTTTTTTCACTTTGTCAAATCGAATAATTTTGACAATTATCCATTTGATCCATTGAGGGGAACATAACAGGTACTACAACTTCGGGACAAAGTGGATCTGGGAGTGATGTCAATGAAGGAGAACTCCATACTTCACAGATCTCCAGAGCTGGTACCTCACTATCAGGTGCAGTTTAGTGTCATACCCAAAATATACCTTTTTGGGGAGGGGGGTCTTACTCTTCTCCAGCGGTGGGGATACAGTCAGCGTATTCTAAGTCCATTGACAGAGCCGAACAGAGACTGGAGTAGTGTGTCAAGTTAATAAAGATGTCAGAATTGATTGTTTAATTTCACGCCACTAACATTCCAGTTATATAGAAAGCATTAAGTTTTCATGTTATCCAAGATTTTGCCAGCTCTTTTCGGCTGAGCGATTTTGCCAGCTCTTTTCGGCTCACCGACTGCATCTCTGCAAAGAGGTAAGACTCTCCCAACGAATGTCTTGGATGTGACATTAAACCATCAGATGGCGAGGCTTCAGCCTTACAGATTTGAGGAATGTGGAGCACCCCTTCATTGGCATCGCTTCCAGGTTCACTCTGACCCGGTGTGGTACCATATGATAGGGTCCTATGTATTTGTCAAATAGAATTGTTTGATATAACAACTATGTGCAAACAGTTGACATGCTGAATTGAATTGTTTGAAATAGAACTGTTTGATCATTTAATTGTGTTTAAACAAATGGCTAACGTTCAATTGGATTGTTAGTGATAAATGGTAATATTTAGAGCCATTTAATAGTTTGCAAACGAACAAGTAATGATTAATAGAATAATAAGTGTGAAATAGTAATACTTGATACTCTTTAACTGTTAGCCTAAATTAAATTATTAGTAAAATATAGCAATACTTGGAACCATTAATAATGTGCACATGAATGAATAGTATTGAAATAGAATAATTAGTGTTAAATAGCAAAACTTGGGACCACTTTATTCTCTTCAATCAAGATTAAAATTGAGTAGAATTATTAGTGTTAGATTGAAATAATTGAAACCATTTAACTGTGTAGAAAGAATAAGAAATATCAGTCTGCAATCAAATTAGTTCTCAGTTAAAAATGAAATCATCGACAAACTATTGACTTACAAATCCTATACATCCATTTAAATGAGTGCAAAAGAATCACTGATGTTAAATTGTTACTGTTACATAGAAATACTTGAAACCGTTTAACTGTGTGCGAACAAATGATTCATTGTAAATAGAATAATTTGTGTTCGATAAAAATACTTGGAATCATTTAACTATGTGCAAAAAAATGAGCTCAGGTTCGTTTAAAAATGTTATAAAAAAAGTGGAAACCAAACCAAACCAAACTAACCTTCTGGCTTACAAATTGTGTATACTTATATTCGTATAAACAGGATTTGAAGCTTAATAACCTAGCAAGGTTGATATGCCATAAACCCCACAAACCAACCAAGATTTTGCATAAACGATTCATATGATCAAATGATGAGACTTTCTGGTCTAAATTGTCGTCTACACACCTAGCTTTCATCTAATCGAGTTAGTGTCGAGTTGAAAATTACTTATGAAGTCAGATTAATGAAATAAATATGTGACAAAACACAGGTTTGTGCGAGTGCAGTATCCTCTACATTCAACTAACCTACTTCTACGCAACTAAACTTGAAATGCCTCATAATGGAAATATATGAAGGTTAAAAGAAATAGGTTTGCCCAGTCGGCTGGGGCTGTAGAATACACTTACTGCACCTCTGCAGAGGGGTAAGACCCTGCCCCACGAATGTTCTGGATATGACACTAAACAATCTGATGGTAAGGTTCGAGCAGTGCTGGAGCTTTGGGGAATGCGGAGTACCCCTTCATTGCTATCTCTCCCAGGTCTACTCTGGCCCAGAGTGGTAGCACCTGATAGGGTCCAATCTATGGGTTAAATAGAACTAACAGCATACTTATGCTAAAATGAATTGTTTGAGTAAACTGAATAGCTTTCAATAGAAATGTTTTTGACAATTAAACCGTACTTACACTTAAACTGTGTGCTTATGCTTAACTGAATTATTTGAAATAGAACTGTTTTTTACATTAAAACTGTATTTACACTTAACTGAATTGTTACATATAACTGCTTGAATAGTTTGAAATGGAAATGTTTTTGACAGTTGAACTGTGTACTTATGCTAAACTGAATTGTTTTAAATAGAACAGATTATTCACATAAAAATGGATTTGGTGTTAAATAACCTACGAAGGTTGATATGCCATAAAACCCAACAAACCAAACCAAACCAAACCAAAGAAATAGGTGGTTCGACAAAAGGAAAACTTACTGGAATTATTTCGTAAAATAGCAAGGAGAAGTTTTGAAAGAAAATAAACATTTTATTTATTGATTATTTCTTTCGTGGTAAGAACAGTTTCAATATCAATATCTATTAACTCACTTGTTTAGTCAAAACAAAACTTTAAATTTTCATACCAAAGCAAAGAAGAGGTCTAATTATGAAAGATTTCTAATAAACCTGTTGTCAACTGAGACTAAATGTTCTTTCATTTAAGCGGTGAGTCTAGTTTTGCTCTTTGTAAAATCCGAGTCACTTACGAGGCATAAATTTCATGAAAACAAGTTTATATATATATATATATATATATATATATATATATATATATCGGTGCACATATTTAAAAAAAAATACAGTTTTAATTAAATTGAATGTGTTCTCTAAAACCGTTCACCCAAGATAATTTTAGAGCGTTCAAAGACAAAGGTAAACGCATAATCACGTTTTCATCACCAGCAAACATATTTTTAATTATATCAAAACATAAATGCACGAAAATGAACTCATGATGATTATTTTACCAACAAAATTTAAAGATGAGAAGATAGCAATATGTGAAGTAAAATACTAAGGCTAGTCAAAGGTTTTCAAGTGATTTCGTAGGTGTTAGTTCGCAAAGAATTTATCACGTGACCGATGCAGTGCGAGACGTGGTAGGTGACCGTTGTGGTTGGTAGTATCGTGGTAGCTGGTGCGCTGACACGTTGTGCATTTCTTCATTCCGAGTGTGATTTGAAAGCACTACAGATGTACGGGCAATGTAGTCAATTTTTGGAACTTGTGCTTACTGAATTCGAGCTGGGCCACAACGCTGCTGAATCAACCAAAAACATTGGTTGTGTTAAAGGTTAAGGGGCTGTTGATCTAATTATTAAGACCAAATGGTTCCAGAAATTTCTTAGGTCTTATAAGAATCTCGACGATCGCGCAAAGGTCAGGCAGGCCTTAAACCGTGGATTCTGAGGAATCCATAGAGGCAATTCAGTGAGTTGCACACAGAGAGTATCAAGCAAGTATCAGCATCTCACATTCAACTGTGGTTCGTCACCTTGACGACCTAGGAATTCAAAGCATACGAATTGTGTCATACATTAAAAAAAAATATCGCAAAATAATTTCACCCTCCCAACATTTACAGTGCCAGTGTTCTTGAGGAATAGAACACTGGTTTGGTTGGTTGGTTTGGTTTTATGGCATATCAATCTTTGTTGATTATCTAATACTAAATCCTGTTTTTACATAAGTATTAAATATATGATTTGTAAGCACTTTTTGTAGATGCACACAGCTAAATGATCAAACAATTCTATTTCTTACAATTCAATTTAGCATAAGTCAACAAAGTTAAATGCTTCCAAGTATTACTATGTATAATAAGGAATCCAATTAAACATCATTCATTTATTTATACAAAGTTGAATGATCAAACTGTTCTATTTCAAGCAATTCTATTTAGCATAAGTCATTTGTTTGCTCTCAGTTTAGATATTAAATAGTTCAATTTAAACTGCCAGGGGCTCTCTCTTGACAAATACTTGTAAAATTAGAATTTGTAATCGTTGTAGCAAGTACAGGACTTTTGTTTGCTTTATTTATTTATTCATTTTATATGCGAGGAGATCTCGATTACGTTACACGTCCAGCTGATGAAATGGCACCGTATACAATGGTCAGCACTCTTGGTATCCGAAGCTATAGCTAATTTAAATTGTTTCTCCTCATATTGACGACCTAATGCCACAATTCAACACCTAAAGAATTGGTTGGTTGGGTGGTTGGGTTTATTCTAGGTTATTTAATCCAAATCCATTTTTATACAAATAAATAATTCTATTTCAAACAATTCAGTTTTGCATAAGTACACAGTTTGTCAAAAACATTTTCTATTACAAGCTGTTCAGTTTAGTCAAACAGTTCTTAGTGAAACAATTTAGTATGAGTAGAGTAATTGTTTACACACAATTAAATGTCAAAACAGTTCTATTTAAAAAAATCAGTTTAGCATAGGACAGTTTCAATGTCAAAAACAGTTACATTTCAAACAACTCAGTTTAGCATAAGCACACAGTTTAAATGTCAAAACAGTTCTATTTCAAGTAAATCAGTTTCGCATAAATACGCAGTTTAGTTATATTTGACTCATAGATAGGCCCTTATCAGGTGGTACCTCTCCGGACCAGAGTGAACCTGGGAATGATGGCAATGAAGGGTGCTCTGCATTCCCCAAAGCTCCAGCATCACTGGAACCTCACCATCTGATCGTTTAGTGTCATATCCCGGATACTTATTGTGGGGTGGGCTTACCCTTTCCCAGAAGCACAGTCGGTGTATTCTACAGCCCCAGATATTTTTGAGATAGGGATTCAATTTGCAATCAAGCCAAAAATAAAAGACTAAATTGAATAAAATTTGATTTCTTTTTAGAGTCTAGGTGATGCTATATTGGTTTCTGTTTTTTATGGCTTATTTAATATCAAAGCCATCTTTGTTGAATAACAGTAAGGGTACCATTTAAACCATAGCCGTGGATTTATGGGGTTAACGCATTTTTAAAGGATATTTGTCTAAAAGTGTATATAATTGTACGGTTGGAGTTCAATCTCGCCAACATAAATGTTAAAGTCCAGCCAGCTCAGTCTGCAAGGTGTCAAAAATACGCCGACTGTATATCTGCTGAAGAGTAATACACACCCAGCAACAAAATGTCCTAGATATTAAACTAAACCATTTATGGTACGGTTTCAATCCTGGAGTTTTGTGAAATGTGCAGTGCCCCTTCATTGCTATTACTCCAAGGTCCACCTAAACCCCTAATGGTTGTACCTGTTCGGGTCCCATCTATAAGTCAAAGAGAATTGTATAACCAGTAAACTGTGGGCAAACAAATGAGTGGTTTAAATGGTTAGCGCTAGATATCAATACTTGAAACCATTTAACCGCATGCAAACGAATGAGTTCTGCTTTATTTAATATATTACCTACAAACTATTCGTTTACAAATCATATATATATATATATATATATATATATATATATATATATATATATGGGATATTGTGTGTGTGTCTGTGTTTGTATGTGTGTATTATCAGGATTTGGCATAAAATGACCAACAAGGGTTGACATGCCATAAAACCTAACAAACATATCTACTAGAGTCAAGCAGGTGAACCTCTATGCCTCAGAGAATCACTCTGATGTTAAATAAAACTGATGTCCGTTACCTTAAATTTATACGTGTGTTTATATTTTTATCTTCATTGTAGTCATCACAAAATGACTCGTTCCTAATTTTTTTTATTTTAAAAGTTGATTACATTTTTAAAAGCTTTCTTATAAGAGTTACGCAAACGAAAGTTACTTATATATGTACATATATAAGTGTGTGTGTGTGTGTGTGTGTGTGTTTAATAAAATTACAAATGAGTAATACAGGGAAGTTATTTCGAAAAACCTGCTTTATAAAATCATTATGCAAATTAGATACCACATGACTGTGATAAACCTCATTTCTTAGTACGTATGATACACATTGCACGTCGACCATGAATATTGATGATTTATCATGATGTAGGTCACTTTGATGTTATCCGGTGTACGGAAACATTCGCTGGTATTGGCATATATATATATATATATACTGAAAGGGAGTCAAGAGAATCAGTGTTATGAGTACGACTTGATGATATATATATATATATATATAAAGTCTTTTTCTCTGTGTATTTCTTCGGAATAAGTGTGTGTCTTTTTTAGGTGTTGTTGAACATGGTGCTAATTATGCAGTGGGTATAATTGCATTGCACACAGGCCTTCATGAAAGAGCAAAAATTCTTATATGTTAGAATTGTTCACAAAGATCGATGGGTAATTATTGGCGTTCAATATCAAGTCATACAGGTTATTTGTATATATATATATATATGTATATGTGTGTGTTTGTGTGTGTGCGTGTGTGTGTGTGTGTGTGTATGTGTGTGTGTGTGTGTGTGTGTGTGTGGAAAGGATGTTTTAGAAAGAGATAGATATACAGATTGAGAACGGCAAAGATAGAAAGATGTTAGCAGACAGGTATAAAAAGACAGATATAAACGTATTTAGCTACATACATATATATAAATAGAAAGACATCAATGAATAGATAGATAGATAGATAGATAGATGGCTGAAATAGAAGTAACTGATATATATCTATATATATATATATATGAGAGTTTTGCAACCACACAGCGGAAAAATTTATTGCATTACCTTTTTCTAATAAATTCTTTTATTTTATGGTAATTACCAACGCTTTTTTATCAACCAAAATTATAATTCAAACATCCATTTTTGCTTGCAAGCCTTTCATGTTCATGCCTTAACCTCACTTCACAATCAAAGAAAATAAAATTTAATTATATTCACGTAAAGTACAACAATATTCTTTTCAACATATATATATATGTGTGTGTGTGTGTGTTATTTCTAACTAATTTCTTTATATCAAGGTCCTATTTGTTTTTGATTGCGATATTTAGAAGGAGGACACAGTCATCAAAAAGAAAAAGGGGGATATGGCCGGCCAATCAATTTTGAGAAAAAGAATTTTTGTCATTTTCTTTTTCGTTTAAGATTTTAAAATTGTGTCTACAGAAGATTTTCTTAATATTTTCCATTCAATAATAACTGATTTTAAATCGTTTTTATCAAATGTTTTCCTAAGTGTTTTTTTCATTGACAGGGAAAAGTATTCATTACCTTTGTTTTAACAGTTTTACTGCCGGAGTGTTGAGGCATATTCCTATTTCTTGGGCGTTTATCCTTTTTTATGACTATTTGGGGTTTTAAGTTAGTTTGTCAGATATCCCGATTGATTTAGAGATGTTTCATATAGAATTTTGATCTTATTAGATTTATCTCTTTGCTGGAATTAATGGCAAGCCTGTGCGCTTTAGAATAATGAAAGTGTTTTGTGATCGGATCTGGGTGACTTAAAAGAAATTCATCTGTTAAAACAACTTAAAAATCTTAAGTGAAAAAGAAAACTACTAAAATGCCCTTTGCAACTGCAGAGATTCGGAGAGATACAATAAATTCCTGTCTGATGATTGTGTGTTAGCTACACCTGAAACTATTAGCCATAGATATCAAAAGAATGAAATAAAAATACATTAGAGTTTATATAATTCTGCTTTCCGAAATCTGCGCGCTTTTTATTGTTTATCCAACATTTTTATTCGAAAGATTGGATTTTGTATATCATTTTTTCTTTCTTTTTTGTTGTTGTTATATATATATATATAGTCATGTACAGACAAACTGTTTCGTTGTATTACAACTGTTCAGTTTAGCTAGACACGTAGGACGCTTGAAGCTGGGATCGAAATCCGCCCAACTTTACGTTAAACTTAGTATGATACCGCTCAGCTAACAAGCGAACCACGTCAGCACGGGAATTATAAGCCATTATGTAGCAGCCTTCGTTTGTTTACTATTATATATTATACAGGAAATATGACACCCTCATACATTCGCCTGCTTATGGGGAAAGGAGGTGCGACACGCTGACCATCAGCTGACTATAGTAGTAATCAGATTTGTGGAAGTGGAAAAGCCGTCTCTCTTCAACCCTCCCATATAAGCATTTAGTGACGTGAGCATGAGAAAACCCCACTCTCTATTAGCCATGTAAGCATCAGCGGAGAGAAGCAGATCTGCGACTATGATTGGTACTGAGGAATAAACAGCCAAAAAGCCAACACGTGATAATTTTTCAAACTACGGAAACTAGCTAGTTGCCGTTTCTTCGTCGGCGAGTGAAGACACATAATTTGGGACAGGGAGGAAACCCAATTTCCAAAGTCATGCCGCGCAGAGAAAAGAAAAAGCTTCTCCTTTGAATGAATTCGTACTCTGAGGTATGGTGAACCTCGTTAAACGAATACCCCGAGAAAAGACTTTTCCACGAGGAAAGAGACAATAATTAATCTAGGTCTTATCTGAAATAAGACGTGCATCTCTCTATCAACGTGCCATGGCAGCCCAATAACGATAGCAAAAAGAGGAAAGAAAAGACTCTACGAAATCCCAACTTTGTAAGAATGAGCGTTTGTACTGTTGTATGGTGTAGCGTTTACTTTTAAAATTGTTTTATGAATAGTGTCAGTAGCTGAAGACATCTAAGTACATTAGCACTGGTTCGAAAATTAATTCTGATGCTCTTCTTCTTACAAAGTAGTAATGTACATACAAAAGTTGCTTTTGTAATACATCCTCCCCTGATGATGGCCCACAGTCGGGCAGAAAGTACTTGGGAAATAAACAATTATGGAAAATATATCAATCAATTCCCGCCGAACACTATAAAATCAATACGGCAATATGAATGGATCAACAAGAAAATATGTAGACAGAAAATGTCTATTGTATTCAACGAAATTTGTATTAATGAAGAAATGCTGCCAATATATATATATATACTGTTATCATGGCTAAAAACCCAGCAGCCCACACACATATATATATACATTTATATATGTATGTATGTATGTATGTATGTATGTGGGAGTTGGATTTTAAGGCATGTCAATTCTTGCGTTATTTTATGTCGAAGAACATTTTATTTCTTTTATTCCTTGTGTGGTGTGGTTGTTACTTGTGTAGTTATTTGTGCATTATTTCGACCTCTTTTGGTAATTGAATATTCAATACAGATGTATGTGTTCGGCTGTTACTATCTGATGTCAGCTTTACTGTTGCTCTGTGTGTGTGTGTGTGTGTGTGTGTGTGTGTGTGTGTGTGTAAGGGAACATAGATAGATAGATAGATAGATAGATAGATAACGCAAAAATTTCTTCTTTTTTTCTATGTAAAATCCACAGACATTTAATTTTTGATATTAACTTTAATGAATAACACATCTTTCCGTTTTGTTCGACCATTTTCCAAATAATTTCATAATTTCTTCTTCCCAGCAACTTTTATCAATCTCGACAAAACCTATTATATTTACATTTTATAATCTTCAAATGAACTGAAAATATTTCCAGACATTTCTGTAAGACAAGAATAATTGGTAATCCAAAGATACAATAAAATCTTCTCAATTCGGCTGATGAATGGAAACTTCCAAGGAAAACTGAAACAGTTTTTTACGGAATCACTAAAGAAACAACTAGTCCAGTATTATGCTGATTGAATTAGTACATTGTTTCTATTAACTAATTCTGGGTAATTTTCGTTAATTGATGTTTTAATTGATCTAATTGGGAGCCGTACTTGTTCAGATCAATAGTTTAGTTCTCTGGAATGAGCTTCTAATTGATAACTTTCTTTCAATCCTTCACAAACATCACCCGGCTAGACGTTTGCTGTGATAAATTTTGCTTGTTCTGCAATGTCTACTAAATAGAACAGACTGGACTTTTTAGCCTAATTAAGATAACCTATTGAGGAGAAGGAAAACTTTAAATTCAAAAATTAGTGTTTAGAAAATCAAGGATCTTTGCTGGCTATTGGAAAAACAATACCCAGTAAAATTTGCCACATTTTAAGCGAGGAGATAGGAATCGCCTAGTATTCCTCTCATTCACTAAAGGGGAAGTACTCGGTATGGCAACCTGAATGGCTAAACAAGGGTAATAAGATATCATGTTAAGTTATTTGCTTTTAATTTCTATTCTCTGTGAGGCATCCACACGTTTAAATAATAACAAACTAATTCAAAGATATTTCAAAGATTGAATTGAATATTTGAACAATTCGGTGAATAACGTTCGAAAGATACATATTGCTGAAGTCCATTGATATTTTCTTGTCGATATTGGAAACTTCAAACTCGCTAATCCAGTCGATCCAATTAGGGTTGACAAAGCATCACCTCGAATCTCAGCAACTCTACGCGACGTGCTTGTTCCGAGAGATCAGTCCTGGTAAACTTATCAAATGACATCGTCATATGAGTAAAAACCTCTCAAGTTTGATATTGCAATAGACCAATGAGATCCTGTGTTTGACCACCAGTTTAGCAAGAGCAATTATGCTATCCAGGATAAAAGGTTTCGGCAATGAATGACGATTATTCAACAACAAATGCGGCGAAGTATGATTAATAAATTAGGTGAGTTATTTATTGAAAAAAAAATTCCAGTGGAAAAATAACCGGATTGAAGACTTGCATTCATGTTTGTGTCCAGTAATGAATAGATAAATGGATGTGGTAACCCAGTGAGAAGCGTATTCACTAAGAACTGTCAACTAGCGTATATTGTTATCGATACACAAAGCGAGATGACAGTTTCTGTTATTAATTGTATTGCTATTCGCTTATTTTTCTCCAGTCAAACTGAAAACAAACAGTTCTTATCTAAATCTGGCAACCCAGTCATCTGGAGCAGTAGAATACACCGACTGCATCTCTGCAGAAAGGTAAGACTGCCCCCCCCCCCGTGACGAGGGATTGGATATGATAGTAAATAAACTAATGGTGATGCTCCAATAATGCTGGAGCTTTGGGAAAAACGGAGTACTCCTTCGTGGCCATCGCTCCCAGGTCCACTCTGGCAAGGAGTGGTAGCACCTGACAGAGTTCTGTCAATAGGTCAAAAAGAACTGTTTGACATCTAAATTGAATGTAAAAAAACTTCTGCTAAATATAATCATTTGTAATATAACTGATAATTTTACTGTGTAAATAAATGACTGATGTTTAATTGAATTGTTAATGATACATAAAAATACTTGGAACCATAGAAGTGTGTGCAAGAAAATTATTAATAAATCATATATTTATATCCATTTAACTGTGTGCAAACAAATAACGGACGTTTTATTGTAATAATTTAAACCCTTTAACTGTGTGCAAATACGAAGTTCATTAAATAACTTTCCAAACTTTTTTAAGTATGGGAACTTTTATTGATAGTACACACATGAAACTCTAGTCCCCTTCGAAGTCATTTCCTCCGGCTTCAATGCACTTATTGTACCGTTCCAACAACTTCTGCAAGGCACCGTGGACTTCCTCTTGTGTGAGCGTGTCAATCACCTTCGTCACAGCCTCTTTCATTTCCTCAGTTGTCTCATAACGACAGCCTCTAAGCTTAGGGAATAACCAAAAGTCACAAGGAGCAAGGTCTGGACTGTAGGGAGGGTAAGGAACTGTCTTGATGCCCATCTTGGTCAAATAGTCTGTGACAAGGAGGGAGTTGGGGACTGGTGTATTGTCCTGCTGGAAATGCCACTAACCCGATTCGAAGAGTGCTGGCCTCTTCCGACGGAATCTCTTCCTGAACTCCCTTAAAACCTCAACATAGTAACCCTAACCCTAACCCTAACCCTTTGGCCTATGAACTCTGATGTATTGACTTCCTTACTCCTCCCACACCTCTCATCATCTCTCACAGACTCCCTGCCTTCCTTGAATCTCTTATGCCACTCAAAAACTGATGCTCGATCCATGCAAGATGCTCAAAAAGCAGTCCGATGCATTTAATACGTTTCTGTGGTATTTTTTCCAAGTTTAAAACAGAATTTTATTGCATATCGTTCTTCTAAAGTGTCCTCACACCCAGATTACATTTTTAAAATTCACCAGCTGTGACAACCAGGCTTTAGTAGGGTGTATTCCAATTGCTGCTGTACCTGTTGATTTGAACCTGGAATCATAAAAATTGGTCAGTCATCTCATAAGATGTATAGCAATAACATACTGAATTTTCAAGCGTATACAACAATTTTAATTGCCTGCTCAAAAAAAGTGTGGAAACTTATTAAATGCACCCTCTAACTGATTATTAGTAAATAGAAATATTTGAGTTAGATTGAAATACTTGAAACAGTTTAACTCTATACAAAAGAATGAGCCTCGGGTTCATCTAAAAATGTATCTACAAAATGACTTATTAACTAATACTTTGATTGCAAATAGCTTCATCAGTTTGTTTGTTTGTTTGTTTTGGTATTTTAGCTGTCGTACAGCATCACTTAGCGAAAAAAAAAACTTCACAAAATATTGCAAACAAGTTTTGACCATCACAGTAATTCCTCTTTAAAAACCCAACTGTTCTTCAAAAAGAATGGCTTTGATATTAGAAAACCAACAAAGGTTGATACTATTTACCAACCTCTCCGCTCGGGCAGGATATGACACAAGGTCAATTTTTAAGCGGAGTTTAACAGGTTTTAATTCAGAGTTTTCCTTCTCCTAGACTATTTGGCTCACCAAGGCGAAAGAACCTAGTCTGTCCTACTATTTACCCATAGCTGGAGGGAGAATAATTGGATTCATACCTTTCCCAAGGGTATTAGTGCTATGTGAAATGCAATCAGTCTCGTCCAGGATTTGAACTCGTGTTTCCGTGTCCATTTCCTACGACAATAACGACTACACCACGGGCACCTCACACCAACAGAAAATAAAACACTGACTTCCATAAAATACAAAATTGTTTTGCATTTGAGTTGATTCATTTTGATTTTCTTGAAATATGACAAATGTCTATTTCTTACTATTTTAAAAAGAAAGTATAAAGTTAAAGAGGCTTCTTTTAGAAAGGAATAATTGAACGCCAACGTGTTTCCTAGGGTGACAAAATCAGAATCGATATTTTTCAATTAAATTAAAGTAAGATAGCGCAAATGCCATTTAACGATATCAATTAAAGTTTGATTAAACCAAAAGATAGATAGATAGATAGATAGATAGATAGATAGATAGATTGGTTTATCAAATGTACATAGATAGATAGATAGATAGATAGATAGATAGATAGATAGAATGTGAATAAAATTTTCTATAAATTAACAGATATACAAGTAGATTAAGTTTGATTAGGCAGCGGTTGTATCGATACTACTATATGGATGCACTACATGGACGCTAACTAAACGGCTGGAGAAGAAACTTGACGGCAACTACACAAGAATGTTGAGAGCAATATTGAACAAGTCCTGGCGACAACACCCCACGAGACACCAACTATACGGCCACTTGCCTCCCATCACAAACACTATACAGATTAGACGAGCCAGACGCGCAGGACACTGCTGGAGAAGCAAGGACGAGCTCGTAAGTGATGTACTCCTATGGACCCCCACATATGGCCAAGCAAAAGCAGGACGACCAGCCCGAACTTACATACAGCAGCTATGTGAGGACACAGGATGTAACCCAGAAGACCTGCCGGAGGCGATGAATGATAGGGAGAAGTGGCGAGAGAGGTCAGGGATATCCGTGCTGGCGGCACGACATGATGATGATGAAGTTTGATATTAACAGATTTGGTTTAAATCAGCGAATGAATGTGGTCTTGATTTTTCGCAACTATTTTGCTAGGGTTTATTGCTTTCGATCAACTATTTAAAATGTTAAGCCAACATTCGTTTCGTGGAAATCTATCAATTAGCCTTGATGTCTTTTATACAAACGAAATTGAATTTGTCTGTAACAAAGCAAAACAAACCCGCATAATGAAATACAATTTTGAAATCAGTTCAATTACTCGTTCTCTTCTCTATTATTTTTTCTTTTCTTTTCTTTTAATTCGATTCTAAGAAATTTGATCAATTCTTGTGGCAGGCATATATACTGGATTCTGTTTGAATGATTCAGTAAATAAATGGTTTTGTTTTCTGATCACACACACACACATACACACACACACACATACGCGCGTGTTAACCCGAAATACACACACTCATAAACATACTCACACATACAAAAACATTCACGCACTCTCAGATACTCACACACATACATGAAAACACACTCAAAATGCACTCTCACACCCACCAACCACAGCATACACACACACACACACACACACACATACTCACACACATGTACACATACATGTACACATACACACGCACTCATACACACACAAACTTACATACACATAAATTTACAAACTTAAACTTTCAAAGAAACACATAAACGCAAATATTCACACTCACCACCCACAAATATATACACACATGCACATAAACGTACACACACTCTAACACAAACGGACATGCACAAAAAGATGTTCATTTGACGACTTACCTTTCACACAAACATGCACACATACACATACACTCACGTATTCACACTCAGAAAATATACACACACTCTCACACTCAAACACACGTATACACATAAAATTACATATACACTGACATACACAAGCACATACTCTCATACACTCATACACTCACACACAGAAACATGCACACATAAAACCCATATAAACTCCCATTACTCGCCGTCGATCATATTCGATGATGTTGTCAAGCTGATTTTTTTCTCTATTTTTTGGGGGGGAGGGTACTGCCAATTACCTAAAAGGATGTTAATAACCCCCAGGTTTCTTTGGATGATGTTTTCATGCCTCAGTTTTCGTCTTCCTGTTTTACGTGACCCTTCTCAAAGTTGATAGTGCAGGATATGTTTTGGCAGTCAGCTGTCCTCAAGTCTGTTCAAATAGCCGGCCCATTTCAGTTCGTATTGGGCGAGTCTATTGTACATGCCAGGTAGTTTAGATTGTTCCAAGATGAATTTATGTGGGATATGCTGCCACCACTAGACATTTCGTATTTTGCACAAGTGACGCATCGTATAAACATGTAGTCTTTGGGCATCCGCTTTCTATACCATTCAAGTTTCGAAACCGTAAAGGAGGGTTGAGAAAACTATTTACACCGTGCCCAGTACATTTTATAGAAACGTCTTTGTTAAGCCAAATTCGTTTCTTCAGCCATTCAAAAGCCTTTAAATCATTTGACGTTCGTGCATCTAGTTCTACGTCTAGTCTGTTGTTGCTGTCGACTGTGGAGCCTAAATATTGAATTTGTTTATTTAGGTTAGTACTTGCCCCTCAAAATCTGTATTTTTGGGCCATTGTCATGAAATCTAAAGGGTGGGGCTGGTATATTACCTCGGTTTTCTTGAGGTTAATTGTCAGTCGAAATACCTTTGCAAATTTCAACAAGCACACACACACACACACATAAGCTACCAATTAAATACTCGCACACAGAAACACACACTTACTAACACACACAAGTGCACACATAAGCGCAAATACTTCGACATTCAAACACAATCACTTATAAACTTAAACAGAAACACTAACACAAATACATACTCATATAAACACATACGATCACTCTCTCTCTCTCTCTATCTCTCTCTCTCTATATATATATATATATATATCCCTCATATACACACACACATGCGTGCGCATGTAAAAACTCCCCAACGTTTCTTTCTTTACAAGCGTGTATTCTGAGTGCCTCGCGTGATATAATAGCGATCTAAGTTAGCGGACCATTGTTAGCAAGTCCGATTCTTAGTGTGTGCCCCATACTTCTGAACTCGTGTAAAGATAAACATAATAAATGACCGTCAGTAACTTTCCTAGTCCCAACAACAATCTCGAATTTATGAAAAAAATGTTGTTTTTTTTTTAAATTGATACAAGGAATAAAAATAACAGTAGCGAGTAATTTTTATACGTTGGATTCGTATTTGTATCAGGGGAGTAGGAAGAAAAACATTACAAGTTCAGTTCAAAGGGTCTCCCTCTACATTTGTTCTATTTTCAGCTGCGTCCATACCCTCAAGGTGTTGGGCAAAAATAGATTTTCTTATTCTTTATTTATTGTTTATCGTTTTTGCTTTTTGCTTTATGTGTATATTGTGTTTTGTTATTGTTTTTGTTTTGTTGTTTATTTTTTATTTTTGTTTCTTTTTTTATGTTTTTCTTTTTCCAAGAACATTGCTCAACTCGTGCTGATTATATCTCTTGGCGACAATTCGATCTGAGAAACTTCAATGAGGCATACTAACAACTTGATCTCATACAAAATGTATCAACACAAACATTGCTTGATTCAGCTTTTATATATATATATATATATATATATGCCGGAAGCGAGGGATGATAAGGAGGGGTGGCGAGAGAGGGTCAGGGATATCCGTGCTGATGGCATAACATGATGATGATGATGATATATATATATATAAATATAAAGGGCGGACAGAAAAGTTCATTGGCCGAGAAGTTAATTTGACGTCATACCTGCTGTTGAGGTCTTTTGACCAGAGGGATAAAAACAATGCAACATGGATGGAATAAGTGTGTGGAACGCACGCAGGACTAGTTTAAAAAATAAACATTATATATATATATATATATATATATATATATATAAAGATTGGTTGAAAAGTTTGAGGATCACTAACATACTCTCACAAAATATAGCCAAATGAGGTCAAAACAGTCATCAATAGAAGGTATGACGTCTTCACATTACCTTTTTAGGGAATTAACCTTTCAGAACACCCTCATATATGTATATATATAGAGAGGGATAAGTGGGTGCGTGGAGGACATCTGTCTCAGAAGATTTTGGAGGAGTATTTACTTATTTGATATTAATTATTATACGTTTTAAAATTACAATTTTATTGATAGTACACACATGAAACTCTAGTCCCCTTCGAAATAATCTCCTCCGGCTGCAATGCACTTACTGTACCCTTCCAACAACTTCTGGAAGGCCCCATGGAAGTCCTCTTGTGTGAGCGTGTCAATGACCTTCGTCACAGCCTCTTTCATCTCCTCAATTGTCTCATGACGACAGCTTTTGAGCTTAGGGAATAACCAAAAGTTACAGGGAGCAAGGCCTGGTCTATAGCGAGGGTTAGGAACTGACTTGAAGTCCATCTTGGTCAAATAATCTGTGACAAGGATGGAGTTGTGGACTGGTGTATTGTCCTGGTGGAAATGCCACTGACCCGATTCGAAGAGTGCTGGCCTCTTTCGACGGAATCTCTCCCTGAATTCCCTTAAAACCTCAACATAGTAACCCTAACCCAAACCCTTTGGCTAATCAACTCTGGTGTGTTGACTTCCTTACTCCTCTCTCACCTCTCATCATTCCTCATAGACTTCCTTGAATCTCTGATGCCACTCAAAAACTGATGCTCGATTCATGCGAGTTGGTCCAAAGTAGTCTGAAGCATTCCATACGTTTCTGTGGCACAATTTTATTGCATATCGTTCTTCTAAAGTGTCCTCACACCCAGATTGCATTTTTGAAATTCACCATTTGTGACAATCAGGTTTTAGTAGGGTGTATTCCAATTGCTGCTGTAGCTGTTGATTTGAACCTGAAATCATAAAAATTGGTTAGTCATCTTATAAGATGTATAGCAAACACATAGTGAATTTTCAAGAGTCAACGACAATTTTAAATACCCATACGAAAAAAGTCAGGAGACTTATCGTATGCACTTCGTATTTATTTAAGATATAAAAGAATAAATACTTAACCGAACTTTTCTTTTTGAGTCATAATTATTCAATTCTAACGGATATTTTATTCAAAACATACATACGAGCATACACATAGACACACACAGACACACCCGTAGATAGATAGATAGATAGATAGATACAAAAATATATGTATAATCTCTGCATGTGGGTTTATAAGAGCGCGTGTACGTATACGCATCTAGGAGCATAATTTCCATTGAAAACAAAGAGTCTTTTGAGATATCTTCATATTTATTTTTGTTTAGATTCAAAATATTTATCATAATTGAATAATGACCGGCTAAATCTATGATTTAAAAATTAAATGAGATCAATAAAACAATTTAAAGTCCTTTCTTTGTTATTAGCTTGAAATGTATGAATTTCTTCCATGGGAAATCACATTAAAAAAATAAAAATAAAAGATATATCGATAATATTTCAATATAATTTCTAAATGATTCTAGCAGGAATCTACCCGTCCTGCTAATTAAATTCCCGAACAACTAATCAAGGAACAGTCTCAGTCATGCCTCGGATTCGTATTTTCCCCAGTCTCTTTTTTTTGCAAGTGCTCCAACTATGATTGGTATCACAGTCACCTTTATATTCCATAAAATATTCAGCTCTCTGGCAAGATATTTGTATTTATCCAGTTTTTCGTTTACTTAGACTCTTTGATATGCTGAAACAGAAAAATGTTTAAGCTGACAAGTTCTTTTCTTTCTTGTTAATTCAAACTTTGTTTGTGTTTATCTCAAAATACTGAGGAATTTTTGAGTCTATGAGACTCAAAACTTCCAGATCAAATTCTGGTCAATTTATGTAACATTTGTTTAAATAGTCAACATTTAGTCGCTTGCACAAGTTCTAGCGGATCTCATTCATCATTCTATACTTTTTCTCTGCCAATTTGCTACATTCCCTTGTTATATGGTTGACTGTTCCATCTCTCTCGCCCTCTCTCTCTCTCTCTCTCTCTCTCTCTCTTTCTCTCCTTCTCTCTCTCTCCCTCGCTCCACTTACACCAACACTTTCAACATTTCTCTGTCTTATCCATTACAAAATTAATTCTTCTTTCATTATATTGGATGATTCAGTTTCCCTCTTAAGATTTCCTCTGCGTAGCCATGTCCAGGTCATCTTCTGCGCAATTTACAGATTTATTTTCTGAAGTATCCATTAAGGTTTTTTCTTTCCTCGTTTGTTTCCTCGATTTTATAAGTCTTATCTCCCTGTTTGTGCTTGTGTTATGTTGTTGCAGTTGCTGACGTTTTTTTACTAGTAAAAGGTCTATCCTTACTCTTTCTTGTGTATTTTGTAATCTGTGAAAAATAACATCAATCCTCAATACTGAGAACTTGTTCTTTTTTTCTTTCTTTTACCATGTAAACAGATATTGTAATCTCTAACGCCATAGGTCACGTACATTTTAATCAATTTTCCTATTCTGTGGTTCATATTTTGTGGTCCAGCTGAAGAAGAGGTCGGAGCAGTTGATAATGGAGACAGTCAGATATTTATTCGTTTGGTCAAATTCTCACAATGGACGCTTGATGGTATCTTTTTCTAATATTTCCGTGTACATATAACTTTCTTCTCTGAGGGTTCTGATTCTTTCTTGATTAGGCAATTCTGTTCTTCCTGTTTTTTCTTATTTTCGCCTTTATTCATTATATATATATATATATATATATATATATATATATATATATATATATATAGAATTGACGTTCCAGTCTCATTGAGTATCCCATTTACGTGGTCTTATGTTCTCTGACGAAAACTTCAAGCTGGAAACATAAACGTATGTAAGACCGAAATAGATAATTCATAAAAAAAATACTAATCTCTTCGTGGACATATTCATTTCAAAATATTTTTATC
Organism: Sepioteuthis lessoniana; assembly: GCA_963585895.1. Classification (NCBI taxonomy): domain Eukaryota; kingdom Metazoa; phylum Mollusca; class Cephalopoda; order Myopsida; family Loliginidae; genus Sepioteuthis; species Sepioteuthis lessoniana. The sequence goes on along the minus strand of OY757931.1, from coordinate 878,082 downwards.
TCTTTCGATCTACAACGAAAAAGATTTTTGCATATATATATATAGAGAGAGAGAATTGACTACATATAAAAAAATAAAGTTGGCGACCTTAGTCGAGGGTGACTCGAAGGGTCCCTTTTCAATAGCTACTACGCCGAGGTGTAGGAGAGGGCGCTACTCCATTCCCTGGATTGTTCCACTTTACCAATGATCTCTACCTTATAATGCTGAGTGTTAAGCAAGGCGGCATCAGGTACCATTTTTTAGTTTTGTATTACTCGACCTGGGATTGAACCCCGGTCTCTCAGACCATTGGAACATTCTACTCATTAGGCTAATGACCCGGTTTACTTTTAGATTTTACTACTATATCTTGACTAAAAATTCTAATGGAATCTTTAAACGACAACAGTATTGATTTTCTATCTGGAACAGTATCATTCCGACGTAACATTGAATGAGCTCAAAAGGTTCTCTCTAGGTAGCAGTCAGAGATTACTTAGTCTTAAAAAACGTTTCAACAGAAAATTATCAGTGTGCAACGGTCTAAGTCATAACCGTATCAAAGAAATAAAATAGGACATTACCAAGAGTGAGCTAACATAGCTACATACCTAAAAACTCGTCCCCTACACAAGTGACAGTTTAAAATGTGGTAAGTTAGTTCTGTTATACCCTCCCCCTACCTCTCTCTCTCTCTATATATATATATATATATATATCTTTCCCTCTCTCTCTCTCTCTATATATATATATATATAATGGTGTGGAATGTATCTATCTCACTTAACGGGTTTGTGGCAGACCAAATACGGTATAATTTGAAGAGTGCTCAATATCTGTGATGGAGCTATCATATGATAATAATAATTATGATAATAATAGTAAATAGTAGATATATATTAGTTTTTGTTTATATTTTTTAATAGCATGGAAGCTTGTCTGCGGCCAGTGGTTTCATGCCGTCTTATAAACGACAATGATTTGGCCGAGAAAGAAAGATATTGGAGAAATCGAAAATATCGAAAAATACAGACAAAAGAACGTTAGGATTGTATACATCATTTTATGTATGTGTTTGTGTGTGTGTGTGTGTGCGTAGATTATATTTGCGTATCATTGTGTTTGGTTGTATAAGTAATAAGTGATGATAAGTGAATTTGACGTTGTCTCCTGGATGTATGAGTCGTGATGTGTAGCCAAAGTTGCGACAGTTTGACCGAGTAATTTTTTTTATTCGTCTGTGTGTGTGTATGTGTGTGTGGTGATGATTTTAACTAAGGAACAAGTTATCATCATCATTTCATTATGAAGAAAAAAAACGTTTTGATTTTAAGAATAATAGACGAGATACTAAAACTAGCTCCCACCTACAGTAAAACATAGAAAAAATGCCTTCTTTGCGTCCACGAGAAACTAGCAATCATCACTCACCCATCACAAAACACCCTGATAAATAAAAAATCAGAAATTCTATCCAAATATAGACATGAGAACATACATCTACTCCCATACATATAACCCACCATTTTACTTATACTATCTCCACTCCTAAAAATCCCTCCACAAATAATCCCACAACACACCCGACGCACCGCATGGACCACTTTCCTCCATCAAACAACACACCCGATACACCGTACGTATCACCATCCTCCATTAAATCTTCATATCCATTTCGCTGTGCCCCGACAACCTGCAGACATTATCTTAGCTATGTTTTCATGATTGTTAGAAATACGTCTCCACACAGTATATTTGATGTAACCCCTACGTACATGCCAGCATATATTACAATAACGTATGCGTGATATAACATTAACACAACATTTTATAAATATTATCATATATATAAAATTATTGTTGTAATCCCATACAATTCCCAACCTATTATCATTACTTCCCTGGCCTATGATGCTTACACGTCAAATTAAAAATTAATTTTCTTTACAATGCAATGATGATAATTTGCTCCATAGTTAAAATCATCATACATACTTACACATTAAAAAAACCCAAAAAAACGAGATAGATAATACAAAATATTATTGCAACGTCCTAACACAATATATTCACTATATTCTATACGTACCTATAATCATGGATTACAATGATGTATACGTAATATAACATTAACACATCGTAACTAATACAAATTATTATTGCAATCTATGCCCGTGGTGTAATGGTTATCGTTGTAGGAAATGGACACGGCGACTCGAGTTCAAATCCTGGACGAGAATGATTGTATTTCACATAGTACTAATACCCTTGGGAAAGGTATGAATCCAATTATTCTCCCTCCAACTATGGGTAAATAGTAGGGCAGACTGGGCTCTTCAGCCTAGGTGAGGCAACTAGTCTAGGAGAAGGAAAACTCTGAATTCAAACCTGTTAAACTCCGCTTAAAAAAAATTGACCTTGTGTCATATCCTGCCCGAGCGGAGGGGTTGGTAAATATGATTATTGCAATCTAACTCAAAACATATTCCAGCATAAAATACTAATATTGCATAATACTCTATAGTATATTACAATGTTACATGTCTCATCACCACGATATTTGTTGCGTTCTGATCCACTATGCACCTTCGTCTATTATTCTTAAAATCAAAACTTTATTTTCTTCGCCATGCAATGATGATGATAATTTGCTCCTTCGTTAAAATCATCACCCCCCCACTACACACACACACACACACACGAATAAAAAAATTACTCTGTCAAACTCTCGCAACTTTCGCTATACATCGTGACTCATATATCCGGGAGACAACTTCCAATTTGCCGCGGTGCTAGTATCTTCATACACACACATACTAAATATCACTTATACGACCAAACACAATGATACGCAAATATAATCTACACACACACACACACACACACACATCTGCCCGATGATTGTCATTTATAAGACAGCATGAAACCTGTAGTCGCAGACAACATTCCATGCTATTAAATATGTATAAAAACTAATATATATATATAGCAAAGGGGAATTAGAATACTGATTTCAACTATTGATTAACTACCCGAGTTCAAACTGTCCCCACCAACCGATATTTTGAAATAAATGATTGTCTAATAAAATCAATCAAAATATTTTTCTCATTAAATATTCCAGTATTTTCACTCAATTTAATCGTTTCCGTTCATGGAAAGTCTGAAAGGGATTTTAATATTTAGCAAACATTCAAAGAATTAATCTTATATCTGAATTGTTTTCCTTTCTTGATGAACCCAGCTTTAAACTGGTTTTGGACGAAATGCTGTAATTACTTTATCAACCAAAACCATATAGCAATTAATTCCACGATGATTCGGTTCCTTTCATCAATTCTTACACTGGCGATAAATCGAAGAAACAATTTTGGTCCTAATAATATATTTCAATCGACTAATAAGTTTCTTTCGTCCTCCGAATCAAATTCCACATATAATAAAATAATTTTTATCATTTCTTCTATTACATTAAACGATATTGATTCTAATTGCAACGGCCTTAATTAATCAATAGTGTTACCTTAAAATCAAGGAAATAAAAACAAATGAAGCTCAAGAATTGTTCTAGATCGAAGAATTTCTAGACATGCAAAAATCCAAACAAGAATAAAAAGACACCGCTTTCTGTTTCTGAATTCCTATCAGAACTTTAAATTCAGTACAACTTTTTTGGTAAAAGCTAACTTGCTACTAAATCTGCAGAAAATTAAATAAATTGTCGAACAGCTGCGTCCCTGATTTCACAAAATTTCTCATAAACATTTTTTTAATATTTCTATCTTGTTGCACACTTTTCAAACGAGAATCGTATTATTATTTTTTCACTTGTATTTATTTAATCTTAATTGCATTTGTTTTTTTATTGTGATGATTTAAACCTCATTCAATGACCGTTGGTAAACGACACTGAGACAATTAATCGATAAACGTTCGATTATCATTGAAAATAAAATTAAGGTTAATGGGTGTAATTGTTGGCCATAATTTTTCTGCTAAATGTTTTTTGCTTTGGCCTCTTAATTTAATGGCACATCAAGCTTTGTGAGTTATTTAATGCCGATGCTATCCTTGTAGAAGAACAGCAGCGATAATAATTAAGCCATAGATAGGGTAGATAAGGGGATTCTTACTTTCTGATGGGCATTAGTTTAAAATGAGGACGTAATCATGCGAGTAAAGTTCGAACGCGGTTACTTTGAGACTGCAGTTCAGCACTTTAACCATGAGGCCATTTGGACTCGGCGATATATCACTTTTCGTTTACTGACACTTTTAGCAACTGGAATGAAAAACACGTGAAATGAGGATGAAAGAAATATTAATCAATGATTTATAAATCTTGATGATGTTTCATCTCATGAAAATTTGAGGAATAAATACGCTTAATACTAGGTGGTATTTTGGTATTGTGTAGTACAATCTGGCAGTTTCTGGTGCTTTTGCCCAGATTATGAAGATGATTAACCACTCTGGAATGTGAGACGCTGAACTCGCCTGATATTCTCTGGTTACTTCATCAATGTCTTTTATCATGACCTTGGAATACACGGTCTTAGGCATACCTGACGTTGCCTAATCATCGATGCTTTTGCAACCTGAGCGAAATTTCTCAAACGATCTGGTTACTGTACTGTCAGCAATTTTGCCTTCACCTTTCACATAACTGTTATGTAAGAGGAATGTGCCGATATCGACCCGTGTAGTCGAACACGGATCTCCAGGCAACAAACACAACAGTTGAAACGGATTATGCTCCTGGGGGGGTCACGTGACTAGGAATAGTAAATATAAAAAAATCATTCAAACAGAAATCCTAAGTGTAGAGTGACTTTCTGTAGAAGTCAGTATCCATTATTCGGTATTCAACATTGTATGAGAGTAATAACATTATAAAGAATCGACGAAGAGTTAAATTCTAAACGAAGCATTATAAAAATATCAAATATTTTTAGTTTCTTCAGCGGCTTCATAGAACAATTCGAAGTATTACACAATAAGTTCATGAATTAAACAATGTAGCACGTTCATCGATGTGGCTTTCAAATTACACACGAAGTGAAGCAAAGCACAACGTGACAGCGCACCAACTATCCCAGTACTACCAACCACATAATTATTAATAAAAATAGTTTGAAATTAATAAAATAATTTAATATTAATAAAAAAAATAATTACTTATCATTAATAAGAAATAGTCTATATGTGTCTGCTTGAATTTATGTATTTTCATGTGTGTGTTTGTGTGTGAGTATGTATGTTTAAAGTATCGGATCTATTTTCTCAGGACAATTTTGGTTGATTGGTTGGGATTATGACATATCAACCATAGTGGGTTATTTAATGCCAAGTCCTAATTATATTTTTTCTACAGGTCAAGCCAACTAAGGTGGAAAAATTTAGTTTACATCTTTTGTGATTATCAGTTGAAGTGCATGAAAATTTACATCGATTATTAAAATATAATAAATCAGCTATTAAAAAATAAATGTTTTTTGTATTAAATCTCACAAAAAGAGTGAAACAAATGTCTTGAGAAAATGAATTATATATATATATATATATATATATATATATATATCGGTTGAATTTTCAAATTTATTTAAAATGATTGTTTTGATTAATTTTTTTTTAATTGATTTTTTCAAATTCTTTCTTAAGAAACAACTAATGTTGTCTTATTCTAGATTTAATTAGATGTTTAAGATTTACTGATATATATATTTATTTAATTTTTTGAAAATTAACGGATTATATTGAATATTTTCTCCATCGTTTTAATAAATTGAATTTTGATTTTGTCTTCAAATTTAAGATTTTTCTATTTTTGATGAGTATTTTTTAAAACAGATGGTTTTAACATGATTCTATGTGTGTTTTTTTTTTTTTATTTTAGATTCAACCAAAAGTTTAATTGTTTAAAATTTACCGATATCTATGTTTATTTAAATTTTGAAATAGATCAGATGGTATTGGATATTTTCTCCGTCGTTTTAATCAGTCATTTTTTTAAATGAATCTAAAAATTTAAGTGATGAAAAGGATGCATAAAGTATTAAATATCTTTTGAGAATTTTCAAAATTTTAAATAAACGTAGATATCGGTAAACTTTAAAAATTGAAACTTTTGAATAAATTTCATTTAAAACATAAACAGAATTAAGCCAAGAATACTAAATTCTAAAAATGTATAGAAAAATTTTAAATTTCGAAATAAATTTAAAATTCAAAATTTAAATGAAAATTCAAATGAAAACTTTGACACCGGGAATAAGTTTATTTAAATAAATTAAAAAAGTTAATACCGAAGAACAAACAGAATTTAATGAAATTACCTATTATATATTACAAGGTTTTCTTAGCCAATATATATATATATATATATATATATATATATATATATATATATATATATATATATATATCTTTAAAGAAAAAAAAACAAAGACCGGTTATTTTAGGATTATAAATTTATTTCCATCCTGTTTTTCAGTTTCTGGTGTGAACCAAAAACACGAAGACAAATATAACAGAACTTCTTTAAATCCAATGGATAAATAAAACAGAATAGACACGAGGGGGAGGGGAAAGGAGAAGAGATTAAAAGAGTTACCTCCTCGTTTTATTGAATTTCCGTTTTTTTATTTTCCTATTTATTTTATTTTCAAAATTCTTCCGTCAGTTATAATTACGGTAATTTAACATATTTATTTATTTATTTATTTAATTTATTTTCTTTTCATGTTAAGTTCGATAATTAACTTTTAACTTTTGGTGAAATAAATTTATAATGGAGTATATTTATTAAATTCTTGTCTTTAACGATATATATATATATATATATATATATATATATATATATTCGAGGTGCATATGATAATTTTCCAGACTTTTTTCGTATGGTCACTTTTATTGATAGTACACACACGAAACTCCAGTTCCCTTCGAAGTAATCTCCTTCGGCTGCAATGCACTTGTTGTTCCGTTCCAACAACTCCTGGAAAGCCTCATGGAAGTCCTCTTGTGTGAGCGTGCCAATCACCTTCGTCACAGCCTCTTTCATCTCCTCAATTGTCTCATAAAAACAGCCTCTGAGCTTAGGGAATAACCAAAAGTCACAGGGAGCAAGGTCTGGACAATAGCGAGGGTGAGGAACTGTCTTGATGCTCATCTTGGTCAAATAATCTGTGACAAGGATAGAGTTGGGGACTGATGCGTTGTCCTGGCGGAAATGCCACTGACCTGATTTGAAGAGTGCTGGCCTCTTCCACAGGGAATCTCTTCCTGAACTCCCTTAAAACCTCAACATAGTAACCCTAAACATCCCTAACCCTTTGGCCAATCAACTCTAGTGTATTGACTTCCTTACTCCTCCCACACCTCTCATCATCCCCTACAGACTCCCTGCCTTCCTTGAATCTCTTATTCCACTCAAAAACAGATGCCCAATTCATGCAAAATGGTTCACAACCAGTCTGAAGTATTCTATACGTTTCTGTGGCATTTTTCCCAAGTTTAAAACAGAATTTTATTGCATATCGTTCTTCTAAAGTGTCCTCACGTCTAGACTGCATTTTTGAAATTCACCAGCTGTGACAACCAGGCTTTAGTAGGGTGTATTCCAATTGCTGCTTTAGCTGTTCATTTGAACCTGGAATCATAAAAATTGGTCAGTCATCTCATAAGATGTATAGCATTAACATACTGAATTTTCAAGAGTCTACGACAATTTTAAATACCCGTACAAAAAAGTCTGGAAACTTACCTTATGCACCTCTTATATATATATATATATATATATATATATATATATATATATATATATGGCAGACCAGGATAAAACTTAAAACAATCGTGATTCACTTTTCTTTGGCTGTAAGTATCATGCAATATTCTTGAGGGAAAAAAAAAATACAAAGTTCAGATGTTGACTGAGGATAAGAATGGAGGAAGAAATAAAATACACACACATACGCACACACGCACACACACACACGCACACACACACACATATATATATATATATATATATATATATATATATAGTTTTCGTTGCACAATATATACATATAGCTTTAGTCTATCACTTCTTCTACAAGGTTCACTTTGGCATTAAATAACCCACGAAGGTTGATATGACATTAAACAAAGGAAGCAAACTAAACCAGTCCCGGTAATTTTCAATCACACTTCCTATATAGAAGATTTTATCCGTGAAAATTTTACGATTGTGTAGATATATATGGATCGATAGATTGATTGATTGATTGATTGATTATAAGAGTGTACAAGTTATTAGTCCGATATAGGAAGACGTCGAAGCGTATAACTGTGTGCAAAATTATTCGTATTGAATTGAAATACTTGATTTCATGTGTAGAAAAACTAGATAGATAGATAGATAGATATTGACAGACAGATAGTCAGACAGAGACAGAAAGTGATATAGAGAAAGTGTATATATATATATGTGTGTGTGTGTGTGTGTGTGTTGAGGTGTAAATACGAGTGCAGACTAGGATCTGTAACCTTGCTATGGCAACCGATCAAGGAGAACGAAAATCTGATTTCTTAACTTGTTAAACTCTGCTTAAAAATTAACCATATGTCATATCCAACAGGTGCGCAAAGGTTGGATAAATACCTGTATAGATGCCTCTGTGTGTGTGTGTGTGTGTGTGTGTGTGTGTGTGTGTGTGTGTGTGTGTGTGTGTGTGTGTGTGTGTGTGTGTGTGTGTGTGTGGATAGATAGATAGATTGATAATTGTTTTTTAGATTAGATTTAATGTCGACACCTTTTATCAATGATCCATTTGTCAACGTTTCACCCTGAAATGTCTCTGCTTAATTTTGTCTATGAGTCTCGCCTCGGAACAAATTCGAGGAGAAGAAAGGAAATTATCTAATTTCTTTTTCCATTATGGAATCCAACGCTCAAAGACTCGTACAGTTATTTATTGTTTATTACTTCCAAAATCAGGTAATGTTGCATATTTAATTTATCAGCAAGACGGCTGCCATGCACTGGTCTATTCGTCGAAAAGAAGTATGTGAGCCCCTTCTTCCCACCCCTACCACCTTCTAGGTTGAGTGGTTGTCGTAGAACACATGATTGCCAAACGAGAATCTCGTTAAAGTAGGTTTCCAGAGAATCGGTTATTGCGAGGGAAGAGTGGCAACTATCATAAATGCTTATTAGAACTTCTAGAAAACTGAATGGATTATCCCACATCACATTCATACAAAATGCACTTGTGTATTCCTGGGAAACTCAAAAAAAAATTTCCAATTATTTTGTGGTTCGGAAAACATGTTCTTCTCGAAATGAAAATGAAGAAAAAATCATGAAAATCACTTTGAAAAGTCGCGATTTACAAAAAAAAAAAATCCTTATGCACACTAATAAAGACATACATACTTACTCACATACCATCATCATCATGACGTGCCACTAGCACGAATTTCCCTGATTCCCTCTCGCCATTTGTCACCATCATCCATCGTTTCCGGCAGATCTTCAAGACTACATCCTCTGTCTGTACAAAGTTCCTATGGACGGCCAACACTTGCACGTCCGTGTGAAGGGGTCAACAGCAAAACACCCCTTACTGCGTCCTTCTTTCTCCAGCAATCCCATACGTCTTTTCTGTCTTATTTGGATAGTTTAAGAGATGGGAGGTAAGTAGCCGCACAGCTGCTGTTTTCTGGGATGTTGCATCCAAGATTTATTGAATATAGCTTGTAGAATTCTCGTGCAATTCCAGTCTAGCTTTTTCTCAACACGCTTTGTCAGCATCCATGGGGAGCATCCATGGAGTAAAAATGACACAACTTCATCTGGAAGAAATCCTGGTTTATTTTATCGGATGTCTGACTTCTATGGAACTGATAACCTATCAATAGCAATCCATAACTTTGCTTGTCATTTTCAGTAGATCAGAAAAGGTGAACTTGTCCACTGATTTCAGAGAGTCACTAGTTAGTGTGAAAATGTGTCTTTCAGATTGAAACACATGTACTCCGTTTTGTCTACATTCACATGGAGGCAAATGCCTCCTGCTGCCTACACCAGAAATGCTGCAAGGATTCGGCCTGTGTAGGTGTTTTTGCAAGAAGCACTAAGTCATTTGGGTAGTCTGCGTACGTAAGAGTGTGAGGGTATCGTCTGCTTCTCAACTTTTTTAGTATAAAGCCATTTACTTTCATTAGAACTATCGATGTTCGAAGTGCGTTGTCTTGACAGATTACAAACAGATATTAGGCTTATGTATCCCCTAGCAGAACACCAGCAACAATATCAAAGAAGTCTGTGTCCCCATCCGGTGAGCGAAGTTTTTCTTTCCAGTGTTTATGGAGCATCATTATGACTGTGATTGTTTCTTTGAGGAGACTATACGCTAGAAGTATTTGCACTATCTTCCTTTTGTGGATGAAGTTAAATGCCTTGGAGAAATCTACAAATAAGAGTACCGCCTCGAGATTTTTCGCCCGAAGTCCTTCTAAGATTCGACAAATTGATAGAATCTGTGACGTTGATGATCGGTTTCTCTACAAACCATTTTGATTCTTTCAAAAAACTTTCTCAATTTCTGGTTCGATGAAATTGAGTTGCTGAGCATTATAAATCCTAGCTACTATGGAAGTAAGGGTTATGCTTTGGTAGTTCTTGGTATTTTCAATTTGATCTTTCTTGGGGAAATGGAGGATGCAGCCATTTGTCCATCTTTCTGTTGTGTTCTGGTTATATATGGCGTTACAGTATCGGAACAGCAGGTCATCAAATTTCTTTGTCTTCTATACTTCCGGTACCATTTCATCAAGGCCGGCAGCCTTTTGCCCATTTTTTATTTTTCTTAGAATTTCGTAGAGTTCCTCTTGAGTAAACTGTCTTAGTTTGATATCTAGTTGGTTATAAATAAATTTCGCGATTGGTTTATCTATAACTTTAGGGGATTTCCAAGTAAATTCTTGAAATATTCTTTCCACATCTGTATTGTTGGGTATCACCTACCTTTTCAGCATAATGAGCTGTTCCATCTGCCAGCGGAGATCAGTCTACGAATAAGCCTACAAGTCAGACCAGAAGAGCCGTTCCTATTGTTGAAGTATATCATTACTCTATCACTAATCCTATGTTCTTATTACTAACAGTCTCTCTCTTGTAAATACTCTTTCCTGTAAATATAACTATTTTCCTCACATATCGTGGTTTGTTTTATTATTACTACTACTTGTGTTCACTAACCAGAACACAACATGTATTCGTTCTGTTTTCTGGCAGGTTTTATTTTAGTTCTGGAGGTGCTCTTTCTTTTAGTAACTTCATATACTGTCTGCCATACTATTTGAGATTATCTATCTTCTACCGAATTTCTAATGTTATTGATCTGGCCATCATCTATTCCATTTGTTCTTTTTGTTATATATTAATTAGTTCTCTTTGCCCTTTCTTACATTTCAGAGCGTTGGTATTAGTTGGGTTCCTTTAATTATATAGGGATACTGTTTTCACATTGTCTCGTTTTTTTTTTTTACCTAACCGCTAATGTCTCCCAATGAGTTTTATGTTTGACTCTTAGTTTAGTTGGTATACATTCTGCTGCTGCTTCCAAGTGGGCATAGATAGTGTTCTCATAATCTTCATTCGAGCAAGTGTTTCGGCTTTATCCTGAAGGGCCTCGAATTTGTTTCTTAGTGTCATCGTATATTTATTGTAAATATCTCTACTGTTAAGTAAGAACTAGTCATCCTGTGTTGTTTTGCTTGTTGACATCGTATTCCTGCAATGGCTCAGACGTACCTTTGCTGTGACAATTCTGTGATCAAAAAACATTCCTTCAAAAGAGGACTATGCCGCACAATTCAAAGCTCTTGTAATGTAATGAAATTACACCGTTTTCTAACTTATTGATTTGTACTTTACACGACCGCATATTCACCAGATATATCTCCAATCCTCTATAAAGTCACGTGACCAACTTTCAAATAGATTTAAGAAGTTTTATTTATACGTTGGGAACCGAAGACCAGAAGTCGATAATTGGAGTTTGTGGTGGGAAATAGAAAGGGGAAAAAAAGGAAAAAAAAGAAAGCAAAATTGAAAGAAAATAAAAGGGAAACAAGGAAGAAAAAATGAAAAAATACGGACATACCTTTTGAGTGAAAACAAATAAGTGTTCACCAAAATGGTAACTAAATTTTGATCCGATACTGCAAAAGCTTTTGTGAGGAACCAGTGCTTATGTTTTGTTTTTTTTGGGGGGGAGAAGGGGTGCGCGTTTTCTTTTTTCTTTTATCATTCTTTTCTTTTATTATATATATATATATATATATATATATATAACTTTTTTTAAATCATAGCTGCATTAGTTGTTAATATTATTTTGCTGCAATTATTATTTTTATTATTAATATTATATTATCAAAAATCCCACCGTTCAGTAGTATTGATGCTTGAACTTTGAACAATTCTGGTTTTATTAAAGTATAGAGATCAGATTTCAATATGGTCGTCAACTTATCAATGCAGGTCTCTGCTTTACCTGAGCGTAAGTTGGCATCACTTTCGGTTGATAAGATATTGTTTCTAAGGTAAATGAACTAGTCTTTCAGGTGGTTGCAATTTAATGTAAGATATATATATATATATATATATATATCAGAAGTGATATTTAAACGAAAATCACGTTGTTTTTATGATAGTGCTCAATATCCAGTATAGAGCCACTTAATAGTCAAAATGTTGGGCAATGATTAAAAACGAGTATGAACACCCAAAAGTCGTTAAAAATCACAGCCATCACAAGCGTTTTATATAACTACCATTTCACGCACCAAGGGGTTCATATTTACTTGATAGAAACTACACAAAAATGTTATCTCGTTAGCAAGCTAGACTTACAAATCGACACGAATAAGTTCGAGACTCATTATGTGCCTCATATATACGGCTTTGCGCCAAATCTAAGCAAAAAGCTAAGTAAATTGCTACGTGCAATATCGAATACATCCTGGACGCAGCACCCATTAAAACAGCAGTTGTATGGACATCTACCTTCCATCTCGCAAACTCTCCAAGTCGGATGAATAAGACATGCTGGGCACCGCTTAAAAACGGAAGACTAACTCATTAGTAACATTCTCGAATTGTCTCATACACATGGATACACTAGTGTTGCTCGACATACATACCGCTTTGCGCCACATCTAAGCAAAAAGCTAAGTAAATTGCTACATGCAATATCGAATACATCCTGGACGCAGCACCCATTAAAACAGCAGTTGTATGGACATCTACCTTCCATCTCTCAAACTCTCCAAGTCGGATGAATAAGACATGCTGGGCACCGCTGAAAAACGGAAGACTAACTCATTAGTAACATTCTCGAATTGTCTCATACACATAGATACACTAGTGTTGCTCGACCTACTAAAGCTTACATACGTTTGCTCTCAGGACACTGGATGCAGTCAAGAGGATGGCCAATAGGGGGAGAGAGAGAGAGAGAGAGATAGTCCAGAGACTCCATACTGTTAGCAAATCATGATAATGATATATATACGTATGTCTATGTGTGCGCGCATGTGTGTGTGTGTGTGTATTTGTGCGCGCATTTGTGTGTGTGTGTGTGTGTGTGTGTGTGTGTGTGTGTGTGTGTGTGTGTGTGTGTGTGTGTGTGTGTGTGTGTGTGTGTGTGTGCAGAAAATATAATTCGTCATATTGAGATTTTTTTAATCTATAAAAATAAAAATCTCTGAATGCAAACACATCACTGACTGTGCATGGGTTAACGTTGCAGGATAATGTGCATTACTTTGTAACGCATATTGCTTTGGAACACAGTCCTTTGTAATGCACATTGCTTTGTAAGTTATGAATGACATGGGAATCTATTGACCTTAGTTCTGTAAGACACTGCTATAAATGATTTCTGGATTGACTGTGTGATTTTAGGACCGATATCACGTTCGGTTCGACTCCCTGCATATTTATGATTTCAGGTTTTGAGGGAATGGATTGTCATGAGTTTTTGTTCGTTACTGGGTCATCAGGAAATGCCAGATTATTCGTCATAGTTAGCCTGACTTCTGTACCTTTTAACTACCTCATCAAAATTAGAGTTTAATAGAGCGGAAATACAAGGTCGAGCTATTAGGACGTAGTACTACTTATGATTCTTTCTTTTGCCTGAAATAACCGAATGCATTTTGAAATCTAATTAGACGATGATGAGAAATTTGACCATTTACTTTTCACTTCCTGCTATGAACACTGGTGGTTTTACGTTGTTTTTTTTTTTCCTTGTTGGCTGAACACCACATCCGCCAATGTTTAGTCCCTATTATGGGAAGAAAGTCGTTTATTTGACCGAACTTATCATATAATCGAGATGAAGTTAAGGCAATTATAACAGCGATAATTGGCTCATTAGGATTTTAAGTAATTATATGTAATTTCACTGAAGTCATTAACTAATACACACACACACACACTCACATACATGCATACATACATACACACATACACACATATATATATGTGTCTAGTTTGTATGACTTTTGTGGATTTATATATATATATATATATATATATATATAAACTATACAAATATGCATGCACACATATTAAGGTACATATAGTTTATATGAATTAATAGGCACAAGTTAATGTGAGTATTTATACACACACACACACACACAGCTTTTACAATCGGGTCAATGTGCCCATTTCCTAGCACGATAGACATTGCCTCCGTATATATATGTGTGCGTGTGAGTGTTTTTTGTGTGTTTGTGAACGTGTATTTGATATAGATAGATAGATAGATAGATAGATAGATAGATAGATTTAAAAAGCAGTCAACCCAAAAATATCAATTCGTAAGTAGTTTTATCTTTTTATATACGAATCATACATTGATTCTTATAATAATATATATACAAACATACGTACACACACACACACACATACATAGATAGATAGATAGATAGATAGATAGATAGATAGATAGATAGATAGATAGATAGATAGATAGATAGATAGATCCACATGTACACATGTGGCTACATGCCGTTTATATAAATTTACTGTCATGGAGTAATGATTGCATTTTCAAACAATGCTAAAAACAATTGTTTAGCAAACTAAGTAGACTCCTGTGTCAGAATTATGAATTTGAATCTAAATTCTGAATAAATGTTTGCCTTGAACCAGACTGAGTTGAAATTTAAAAGTATCAACTCCGTCTATTTCAGAAAACATGATGAAGTATAAGCTCTCAGTGAGACTCCAAATCACTAGTCCTTTTGGCTGAGGGGAGTAATCAGTACCAGCTGCTTTACTTAGCTTTGAAAGAAAATGACATCGGTGAAGTCTAAATCTCTATTGTAACTCTTCATTATATATATATATATATATATATATATATATATATATATATATATATATACACTTGTTTACACTCCAGATCTTTCTGTGCCGTTTTTATTCATTTACTTTTATCTTAAATCTAAACTCCGCAACGGCTTACTTACTCGAAATCATTCCCTTCCACAGCTAGGGAACACATAAATAAGCTCAAGGGGTTTTTTGTTTGACCAATTTGCCACAACCGTTTTTGATATTTTATCGTCTTACATTTTTCGCAAATAAGGTTCAGTTCTGAAAGCAAGACATAAAGCCAGTATTATACCATTTCAAAGTTCGAGTTCGATAGACTCTTTGGGACAATGGGAAAAGAAATATCATTACACCAGTAGCTGGTCGTACCCCACAGATTGCTGTAGCACAATGGTTATTACGGTGAAAAAACTGGTAAACCTAGGAGAACGATGGATTATCAACGTCTAAATGTAAACGGTAGACACAGCACACTAGTTCCAATTAGTACTAAATGCAACTCTTCAAACAATAACAGATTATGGTGATTATAAAACTATCACGCCACTTGATGTCATTCGCACCTCCGGCCAAAATGATCAAAATTATGCAACTTTGATAAACTAATTTGAACACAGATTCCTCAACAGACGTTTCCTGATAAAGCATGAGATGCGTGATATCTGGAAAGTACAACACTGCTTAAATACTGATAAGGGCATAGCACAAATGAATCGAAAAATTATACTCTTCAAATACTTTTGCCGAAATATATTACGCTGTTTGCATTCAGCTTACCAAGGGTCATTGGAATGAAGGTCTGTGTCAATGATTTCGTATATTGGCCTGGTACGAATGTATCAATAAGCAATTTCATGGCACCGAGTCAACTATGAGAGCTAATAGCTCTTACTCCATCCCCAGATTGATCTTTCCAGCAGATAATAATGGAAACCTTCTTCGTCAGACACTTTACATACAATGTTTGCGTAGATAAACTATTTTGTACTCTCTAAAATCAAGTCACGTTACCAGTTACGAATTAATATCGATTTTTCAGGGACTATTCCATGCGTACGTTGTCCCAAAAGAAAGGAGCAACAATGTTGGCTCACATTTCAGATCCAGCCTATTTCAGCAATTCTTAAAAACATAGTGTGTAAAGCACAAACTGTTTCCAGTTGCATATCCTCAATCTAATGGCAAGAAAGACTTTGCTGTAAAAAGCTTTAAAAAGACAGTAAATAACAACATGGATCCTCTGTGTTCATTAGAAAATGACAAGGCGGTAAGAACCCTCTCTCAATACCGCTACATTCCTATCCATAGTATTGGTGTATTCCCGGCCCAACTCTTACTTCCCAGTCTACTTCATGGCTTTCTTCCTTCAAAATCTTTTCTCAAAATACTGAATGAACGAATGAATGCATCACAATTCCTTGAGACAAGCCTTCACCAACGCAATGTTCGTGTTACATAGCCATACATGAATATATGAAATGTACATAGAATGTTCATAACTCATATGTAGATAACATAGGAATCCCGAAACACAAAAACACTTACGACTTCTTAGTTCAGGTACGAAACTTTTTATTACCTTTGAGTTAAAAGGTTTTTCGACATGAGGAAGAGAGAGGCACAATCTTTCTATGACGACTTTTCCATCTGGCCCAAACCACGTGCGGCACCCGACGCAAGGCATCGGCGAGCTTCGAAAGTCAACCTTCTTCTTCGGTGGCAAAAACTCAACTCTTGTCTTTTCTCAAATCCGGTGCGTGACTTCTTACTCTATCCAGACTAATTCCGTATAAAATTGCGTACCCCAAAAAACTCCCTGTCCATTGTAGAGCCATACTGCACGCGGGAGGAAGGGAGGAAAACTGAAGAAAGAAGAGGGGAATAGTCTCCCTTGTTCCAGATTGTATAAATACAGAGCTAGTATTTTTGAAGAAATACGAATGAGACCGTTAAACTGAAATACGTCACTCAGGCTTTACTTATACACTTCGACTACCAATATTCTACACTCTCCAACCGATCATGCTTTGGATTTTCTCTCATGAGCAAGATATTTTTCAAGATCAGATTGTGAACTCACAGAGCAACTGTTTGCTTGTTCTGTTCTCACAAGCGGTTGAGTGAGAGACTAACAAAACTCCGTGCAACACCAAAGGCAAGGATAAGGATCCACGAAAAAGGCTTGCAGGAGAATCCGTAGTCGTATAGAGGCCGTGGTTTAAGTCAATATCGATTTCTTTGAATTAACGGAATCTAAAATATTTCATGAGATTTCAAGATATTTTCATGTAATTTTAGTAAGTATATCTGATAAAGTGTTGTGTCAGTGTTATTTTCATTTTTACCTAATTGAGATGACAATTGACCCATCTCACTCTGTATAATTTTATACACACATATAGATATGTGTGTATAAAATTATACGGAGTGAGATGGGTCAATTGCGCCTACTTATATATGTATTTACGCAACCCCTCCACACGAGCAGGATTCGACACAAAGCCAACTGGAGTTTAACCGGTTTAAATTCAGATTTTTTTCCTAAGGTTAAAAACACAGTCTGTCCTGCTATTTACCATAGCTGGAAGGAGAATGGTTAGATTCCCACTTTTACTTATAGTAATAACGATATGTGAAATGCAAACAACTTCATCCAGGTTTTGAACTCGGATCACCGTATCCAATTCCTAAGACGATATTCATTACACCACGAGTATCTCCATGTAAGCATGTATATGGATATGTAATGTCAAACTAGCAAAAACAGCAGATCATAACGAAGTTTTTATTGGAGCAATACACTTAATTGAAAAGAAAGAATCAGAACACTTCAAGAAAAAATGTACTTAGGAATATTAAAAGTGGACACCATTAAACAAACGGAAACACACAAAAAAAAAAAATAAATAAAACCTAAGAACAACAAAGCTTCTCAAAACCAAGCACTCCAGCAGAAATCTCATCATCTTGGTAAAATACTCAGGACCATTGTTAAAAGGAACAAGAGAAGGACTCGGAGAAAAGGACAAATCGACAAAAAAGTTGATGACGATGCACATCCAAAATATGATGCGCTCGGAACGGTCCCTAGGTAGCAGAAGAAGGAACTGGGGGAATAGGAAATCAGTTGGAGAATTGAAACCATCCAGACAATGACATTGCTTAGGATGGCTAGTATATTAAAAAGAGTCCTGAAGATCTGAGGAAACTTACTGTTATTCAGACTCCAGTAAAGTCTCCAGATAACGTTGGTGTCAAAAACTCACAAGGAGTGAAGTGATCATGATAAATTGACTTGTACATTTGTGGCACATTAATTTACTTTAGTGTCAGCAATCGAGGAAGCCCTGTGCAGAATCAACAAAGGGACCGATAAACACATTAACAAGATATTTAGCATCTCAGCCTTTAAGAAATTTTAAAATTTTACACCTAGTGAAACTGCTCATCTCGTGAAAAACGCACTATCAAAGTAACAGAAAAATATCACCCAAAAGAAGCAGTAAAAACGTAGACACCTACATTACATATAACTACTACCTTTCCACACCCTAATTCTTGGGTAAAAACCTGGTGAAGGGTTGTAAGAAACTTAACGTAAATTCAATGATTTACTTGATAATAATAATGATAATAATAATAAACGAAAAAGAATTGGTGACTCTTATACACGCAGTGAGAATATACAGTCTGGCCATAAGGATGGAATTTGGCATAGATAAATACGCCATGCTAATAATAAAAAAAGGGAAACGATACATGACGGATGGAATGGAACTACCAAATCAAGAAAAATTAACACCCTCGGAGAAAAGGAAACCTACAAATACTTGGGAAAATTGGAAGCAGATACCTTCAAACGAGATGAGGTGAAAGAAAAAATTAAAAAAGATAATCTCAGGAAAACGAGAGTTACTCAAAACAAAATTATATAGCAGGAACCTTGTAAAAGGAATGAATATATGGGCTGTCCAGCTCGTAAGATATTCGAAACCATTCTTGAAGTGGACCAGAGAAAAATTTAAACAAATGAACCTGAACACAAGAAAACTAATGCCCATGAATTGACGTTCACAGACTATATGTTTTAAGAAAAGAAGGAGGAAGAGGACTTGTCAGCACAGAAGACAACGTTGATGCATCGATACAACTAGTCAAAGAAAAGCGTGGACGAAGACTGATTACAGCCACCGGAAACAATACTAATAACTTGAGGATCAACAAAATGGAAATAGCCAGAAAACAAAAATGGGAAGAAAAGCAACTGTATGGAAGTTTTAAGCAACAAGCGACATCTCACACGAGAAAACGGGAACGTAGCTAAGAAAGGGAAGCCCTAAGAGAAAAACTGAATCTCTTCAAATAGCAACACAAAACAATGCCATAAGGACCAATCATATCAAATCGAGATTAGATAAGACGCAACAAAATAACAAATGTTGGTTATGTGGTGATAGAGACGAAACCATCAATCCCATAATACGCGAATGCAGCAAATTAGCACAGAAGTATAAGACTAGACACGATTGGGTGGGCAAGGTGATCTACTGGGAGATATGTAAGAGGTTTAAATTTGACAATATAACAAATGGTATATGTACAACCGAGCATCTGTCCTAGAGAATGACACACATAAACTCCTAGGGGACTTTGACATGGTGTTGTATAGTGGCTCGTACCACGTGACTTCCGGTATCGCAGAAGTATAAAAGTCGCCATGTTTCTCAAGCAAGGGGAAGCAGAAATAGAAGCAGAAATAGAAGCAAAGAGACAGCACAGGAAGGACGTCGGTCAGTTGTATCCCCAACTTCGGACGTAACATCTACAGCGTGAGACTGATAATACTACTCGGACTGTGCCACTTGAGTTAATAAATAATTACCTCTATTTCACTGGGTATCTTTTCCTTACCACGATACAACACGTACAAGCAGATCACCAAATCTCAGCCAGAAAACCAGACCTTATAATAATCAAGACCTTATAATGATGCTAGGGAATTAACAAAACTATGGAACATAAAGGTGCCAATCGTTATTAGTGCCTTTAGTACAGTGACTAAAGGGTTATTAAAGGAACTGAAAGATTTGGAGGTTGGAGGACGAGTAGAGACTATCCAAAGTACAGTATTATTGAGAACCACTAGAATACTGAGAAGAGTCCTAAAGACTTGAGGAGACTTGCTGTTACTCAGGCTCCAGTGAAAAACTATCAGCTAAAGCTGATGTGAAAAACTCTCAATTAGTAAATAATAATAATAATAATAATAATAATAATAATAATAATAATAATAATAATAATAATAATAAGAAGAAGAAGAAGAAGAAGAAGAAGAAGAAGAAGAACTTGCCGTTCCAGTAAATCAAAGAGAGAAATTTAAAGAAAGTGAAAAGATAAACAAATATATCGACCTTGCGAGAGAAGTAAACAGTCATTGGAACAAGAGGGTGTTAAGAATTTTAGTTGGTGCACCTGAATTGGTCTTCAAGGTCTTAGAAAAAAAGACTGGAATAATTTAAAATCAGAAGAATCGAGACCATCCATACTACAGCATTGTAAAGGTCGGCTAACATTAAAAAGAGCTAAGGAACACTAATTACAGCAACCAATAATAGCAACGGCAACATAAAGACAAACGGAAATTTAGAAAAGAAAAATGTGCCATGCTTATAATGAAAATTCGGAAAATAGAAAGAACGGAAGGAATAGAACTGCCAAATCAGGAAACCATTAGACTCTTGGAGAAAAGGAAAATAAAAAGTACTTGGGAATATTCGAAGCGGGCACTATAAAATAAGCGAAAATGAAGGAAAAAAAATAAGAAAAGTATACCTCAGATAAACATAAAAACTTCTCAAAACCAAACCTTGAAAAAGAAATCTCTATAAAGGAATAATATTTGGGTAGTGCCTCTTTTAAAATACACGGGACTATTTTTTAATGAACCAGAGGACAAGAAAGATATTACACCTGAGAGATGACATAGACAGACTATATATGTCAAGATAAGAAAGAGGAAGAGAACACACTAACGTTAAAGATTGTGGGGATCCATCAATACGAAAACTACATTTAAAAGAAAAAAAACAAAGAAAAACTAATTAGAGTGACTGATAACAAAGCTGACAACATAAGAATAAACAAAAAAACAACAACAAAAACTAGGAAACAGAAATGGGAAGAAAAAACAATATGGATATTTCAAGCAACAAATTTTCAAGATTGCATACGAAAATACCTGGGGATGGTTAAGAAAGGGAAACCTTAAGAGGCATCTCAAAACAACGCAATTATATGAAAGCCAAAATCGATAATATGCAACAGTAAAGAAAGTCTCGTTTATGTAATCACAAAGGAAATAGTGATTCACATTCTAATCGAATGCATCAAACCAGTACAAGAAGAGTACGAGATTGATCATGACTGAGTAGGAAAGGCAACTTACAGGGAATTGTGTAAGAGATTAAAATTTAACCATATAAACAAATGTTATATGCACAAACCAGAATCTGTTCAAGAGAACTAGACGCGTATAATATATAATTCATATAAAACGAAAAAACTGGAATATATGGGTGGCGATGGTACAAATTGGTGTTGGTGCACTTGAAATGGTCTCCAAAGACTTGGAAATCAAAAGAAGAATCGACACCATCCAAAATATAACATTGCTGGTATCAGCTAAAATACTAGAGTTCTTGAGATTTGTTAAAACTTGTCACTCAGACTCCAGTGTAAGGCCACCAACTAAGCCTGGGTTGAAACGCTCGTAGGGGACGAAATAATAATGATAATAATAATAATAAAACCTACAAATACTTGGGCATCTTGGAGGCTGACACCATCAAACAAATGCAAATGAAAGACACGATCCGAAAAGAATATCTCAGGAGAACACAAAAACTACTCAAGACAAAACTCTCCAGCAGAAACCTCATCAAAGGAATAAATACTTGGGCTGTGCCACTGGTCAGGTATTCGGGGCCCTTTCTCAAGTGGACCCGAGAGGAACTTAAACAAATGGACCAAAGGACAAGAAAACTAATGACCATGCATAAGGTATTACACTCCAGAGACGACGTTGACAGACTATATGTATCTAGAAAAGAGGGAGGAAGAGGACTTGCCAGCATCGAAGACACCGTTGACACATCCATACAACGGCTCGAAGACAACATAGTGTGACGGCAAATCGACTAAAATCCCAAAACGGGACTTTATTTTCGCACGTGTGAAGACGGGGCAGGTTGGCACTTGATCCCCTACAGAATAAGTCCGGTTCAGAGTTCTTCTCTCAGGCACATAAGAACTGGCATATTACGTGAGGGAATAATTTAGGGCCAGACTGACCGCCGCTGGCAAAGGGGTTCCAAATTTCACACTATCACACACCCACCAGGCCGCTAAACTTCTGTCCCTTAGATAACAGAAGAATACGGGCCTATAGGTCTTAGTCGTAATAATATTAATATTGTAGCAGTCGGCAACTCCGGTTTCCCGTGTGATACTTTAGGAATTAATAGGACAATTCTAAGCAAGATAACATAAGGCGAATAGAAGCTGGAAAGAAAGCATGAAGTAACAACATAGACCACATGGTAAAATGAAAATACATAAAATCCTTTACTACTTATATATACACGTTCAGAGTGTCAAAACATATAATTGGACAGTCCACGAATATAAATGTCTTTTCTGACTTTTGTCCTTCTTCAAATTGAGAGAGAGAGAGTGGTAAACGAAATTTGGGTATAAAGGAAAAATGTCCCCAAAGTTACTTATCTTTTTTCTCGACGGGGTTCCACTGGAGAATTTTCTTCTTTCACGGGCTAATAGACTTTGTTCTGTTTTTAGTACTGGCTTGAGGAACTCGTGTCTCTCATGTCTCAGTTAATCTTTTGTCTTCAACCCGGAGTAAAATGGCTATGGTCCGTCTGCCACGAGCCTTGCTCAAAAACTAACTTTCTTCCTATTTACTTCCGCTGAGGGGAAGGGAGCCCCACTTCCGTTTTGGGGTCCCAGCCAATCATTTGACTTCTCTCTCTTTCCCCTTCCGATGTCCGGCGACCTGAGGTCACTAAGTGCGAATACCTGGTCTCCCCTGCGTGACCCACATTCTCTCTTAACGGTCACTTTTTGACTGCTAGATAGTGCTGATTCACCACGGGAGAATAGTATCAGTCTTACCTCTTCGTCTCCGTGAGCTATCACGTGACAATAGAAAAACACGAACGAGGACTAATTACAACCATCAGAAATGATACAGACAACACAATAAACGAAAGAATGACAACAACTAGGAAACAAAAATGGGAAGGAAAACAACTCTATAGCTGCTTTAAACGTCTAATCAACATCTCACACCAGTCAACCTGGACCTGGCTAAGAAAAGGAAACCTTAAGAGAGGAACGGAATTCCTCCTAATAGCAGCACAGGACAATGCCATAAGAACGAATCATATCAAAGCGAGAATAGATAAGACGCAACAAAACAGTAAATGTAGTGACAGAGACGAAACGATCAATCACATAATAAGCGAATGCAGCAAATTAGCACTGAAGGAGTACAAGGCGAGACACGACTTGGTGGGCAAGGTGATCAACTGGGAAATGTCCGGGAAATTTCAATTCGACCATACCAACAAATGGTATATGCACAACCCAGCACCTGTCCTTGAAAATGACTCGCATAAACTCCTATGGGACTTTAATATACAAACGGATCACTTAATCCCGGCCAGAAGACCATACCTTATAATAATCAACAAAAAAAAAAAAAAAAAAAAAACGAGAATCTGCAAAATTGTCGACTTTGCTGTCCCGGCGGACCACAGAATAAATCTGAAGGAATGTGAAAAAAAAAGGATAAGTACCTCGACCTTGTTAGAGAAATAAAAAAGCTGTGGAACATGAAAGTGACGATTGTGCCAATTGTGATTGGTGCTTTAGGCACAGTAACTAAAGGATTATTAAAGGGTCAGGAGGACTTGGAAATTGGCGGACGGGTGGAGACTATCCAAACGGTGGCCAGAATCCTGAGACGAGTCCTGGAGACTTGAGGAGACTTGCTGTCACTCAAACTCCGGTGAAAAACCATCAGCTAACACTGATGTGAAAAACTCCAAAGGAGTAAATAATAATAATAATAATAATAATAATAATAATAATAATAATAATAATGAAAGTGAAGGCATAAAAAGACCTGATGTCTTGGAAATAAGAGGAGTGAAGACTATTCAAACAACAGCATTATTAAGATCGGCCAGAATACTGAGAAGAGTCCTGGAGACTTTCGGAGATTTGCTGCCACTCAAACTCTCACGAGAAACCATCAGTTTACGCTGGTGTGAAAAACTCCCGATAATCTCAGCCAGAAGACCAGACCTAATAATAATCAACAAAAAGAATAGAACTTGCAAAATTGTCGACTGTCCCGGCTGACCACAGAATAAAATTGAAAGAATGTGAAAAGAAGGATAAGTACCTCGACCTTGCTAGGGAGTTGAAAAAACTATGGAACATAAAGGTGACTATTATACCAATTGTAATTGGTGCATTTGGAACAGTAACTAAAGAATTACTAAAGGGACTAGAGGACTTGGAAGTTGGCAGACAAGTGGAGACCATCCAAACTACTACATTATTGAGAACGGCCAGAATACTGAGAAGAGTCCTGGAGACTTGCTGTCACTCAGACTCGAGCGAAAAACCATCAGCTAACGCTGATGTGAAAAACTCTAATGAATAGTTATAATAATAATAATAATAATAATAATAATAATTGTGATTAGCGATGTTTCATCTAAAAATAAATGGATAATCAAAGTCCGACAGGAGGGAAATTAAAAAATCCTATGAATGATAAAAGATTTAATATTATTGTTAAGCCGTATTCGTTATTTTTAAAACTTCTATAATAGTTTCATATTTTTATATTTTCTATTTATCACAATTCCTAATTTATCATCCTGAAACTTACCAAGAAGCTTATTTTGAATCAATATCTCTAATCTTGGAGGAACGATTTTACAATGACAGCATTTTGCCGGTTAATTCATAAAAAGTTTACGAACAGTTTGTGTTCAGATATGCCATATCCTCTGATTTCCATCGCTTCGTCATAAATGTATTGCTTGTTATTTAGTCTCGATTAAAATCAATGAAGATAAGTAGCGATATATCTGCTCAGTACTTAGATGAGTGAACACTTTAAAATAGCTGATTTAGTAAGGAATGAGTGTAAGTGCTGAGGTTAACAAATTTTATAACATTATTGTTTTATGTTCATTATAATCCTTGTCTCCGGACACACATTAGAAAAAACATTGCCGTTTATTTTTGGTTAAATATTGGACTTAGAGCTGAGATTTTAATCAACTGATACTGAACTATTTGAAGGGGGAAATGTTTTATGAGTAAATAAATATCTTCGAGAGGTTAACGTTTATAGCTCTGTGAGTATGATAGTATGATATTTTGGCCAGGAAATTATTGGTTTC
Organism: Sepioteuthis lessoniana; assembly: GCA_963585895.1. Taxonomy (NCBI): domain Eukaryota; kingdom Metazoa; phylum Mollusca; class Cephalopoda; order Myopsida; family Loliginidae; genus Sepioteuthis; species Sepioteuthis lessoniana. The sequence goes on along the minus strand of OY757931.1, from coordinate 852,201 downwards.
TGATTTAAAAAAATGTTTACCTAAATACTGCTGCAGACAAAAATTATGGATTTTGCAGATGTTTGGTTTTATGCTCCTTTCTATTATTTCAATGAAGCGTTTACTTGATGGAGCCATGTTGTTGTTTGTTTTTTTTAATTAAGTATGGCGACCTGTTTAAAGTCTGACCAACTTGTACATCTTGGTTTCAGTTCGTATTTATTTAAGGAATGCAAATTACAATTTCATTCCATATTTTTTCATCTACATGGCCTGTAACTAATTATATCATTAATAAGAATAATTGAATCTTATTTGCTTAAGGTATATTTTATTAAACCAGAATCTTTAACTATTCCATTTTTAAAGTTCTTGCGTCTTATCTGTTATTAATTTATTTACTGCTAAATAAAAAAAATCGACCGAGGGAGTTAATTCCATATTTTTGCCAGGGTAGTATCGTAGGTCTCCTGCAATGGTTGTCCCTTGAACTTGGTAACAAAAGAAATAGTTTTGATTTTTTGATTTAATAGCATATCAACCTCCATGGAATATCCAATATCAAAACTCTCCTTTTAGAAAAACAGTTGTTACTATTTTATCCATCGCTAAGAGGATAAGGGGTTCCTACTTTTGCTAAATGAAGTGAACATTATAATATGACTTGATTTTGAACTTGATTACTTCCAAACAGCAATCAAGTTAGTACGTCACAAGAAATTATCCCTCTTCAATACTTTAATAATCTTTCACTGCGAAGAGGAAACGCACTCCAATAACTAAAAGCCTCTATCGAAGCCATCATGGTTAGGTTTGGTTGATTTTTATGGCATATCAATCGTTGTTGGTTAAAAATGCCAAATCCTATATATATATATATATCATAATAAAGTCGCGTTACAAGCATGGTTTTTGCTGACTTTCATTCCACCCGTCCCTATCATCTATCGCTTCCTGGATGTTTTCCAGATTACATCTTGTGTCCTCACAGAGCTATTATAGTTAAGTTCTTGTTGTACGGCCAACACTAGCACGTCTATGTGAAGGGGTCCAAAGAAAAGCGTTACGAGTTTGTCCTTGCTTCTCCAGCAATATTTTATATATTTTCTTCATTTTATTTGGACGGTTTTAGAGACTGGAGATAAATAGCCGTACAGCTATTGTTTCGTCGGATGTTGCTCCCAGGGTTTGTTCAATATAGCTCGTAACATTCTTGTGCAGCTCCTCTCAAGATTTTCCCTATACGTTTTATCAGCGTCCATATGGTGCATCCATAGAGAAATATTGACACAACCGGTGCTTGGAAGAAATCCCGTTTTATTTTATCAGATAGATCAGACTTCTCCATGATTTATAGTCTATCGATGAGTGTCCACGCCTTTGCTTGGTGAATATTGACATCACTTTTAGTAGATTAGATTCTGCTACCGAGTTACGTTCACTTGTCTTCTAATTTCCGAGGACCACCATTTAAAATGGAGATGGATCCTTCTTAGTTAAAACTCTTGTCCGCTGTTTTGTCCATGTTTCCTGTGGAAGCCAATGCCTCCTACTGCCTGCTCCAGGTTATGCAATTGGAATTCGGCTTGGGTAGGTGTGATTGCATGAAGTACAATGTCATCTGCATAGTCTACGTCAGTAATAGTTTCTGCGGGATATCTTCTGCTTCTTGTCTTTTTTCGTGTAAAGCCATTTTCTGTTTTTTTTTCTTTTTTTTTTAGATCTATCGATGTTCTAAGTATGTAGTCTAGGCAGATTATAAACAGATATGATGTTAATATATCTCCTTGTAGAATTCCAGCACCTACGACGAAAAAGTCTGTCTCTCTGGGGAACGAACATTGACTTTCCTGTTGTTTACAGTAACACGGACTCACATATATATATATATATATATATATATATATATAATTTGTAAGTGACTAGCGTGTAGGTAACATTATCTTTAAACAAGCTCGATCTTTACAGAAAGTTCAATGGTTTCAAGTATTGTTATCCAACACTGATAATTCTATTTAATATCAATCCTTTCTTTGCACACAGTTAAATAATTTCAATCATTGCTATCAAGCACGGGTAGTTCTGTTTGACACATAGATGGGATCCTAACAGGCACAATCACTTCGGATCAAAGTGGATCTGGGAGTAATAGCAATGAAGGAGTATTCCACATTCCCGAAAACCCCGGGAGCCTATCAGGTGGTTTAGTCTAATATATAGAACACTCGCTGGAGGAGGTCTCATTCTTCTGCGGAGATGCAATCGGTGTATTCTACAGTCCTAGCCGATTGAACGGAAGTCCCTAGAAGGGTCCTTTAACTAATGTTAAAAAGAATTTAAGATAAAAACAGGTTCCCTCAGTAGTTCTGCTGAACTTTGACTGGAAAATCGAAAACACAAAATTGTATTAGTTTGTTTCAGTCAAAATGGTCTTTTTCAGCATCACTGCTAACGGAGTGTTGGTAATGAGATGAAATTGCATAAGAATCTGCTTTATACTATTAAGCAAAAAGATAAAGTCAATTTAGCTAAACTAGCGAACTCGAATTAAAGGATCAGTTCAATATATTCGATTGACAATTCGATCCCCTTGATAAAAAAAAAATTTTAAGAAATTTGGAATTTTCGAAACTAATATATTTTGTTGTGCATGAGTTAACAGACAAAATAAATATTTAATTAATTATAGTCCGATTATTTCAAAGTATTATTTTCATTTAATCTCGCTGGTCCGTTATATCGTTTATTTCCTTTCTATTACGCTTACTTAATGATCGTTAAAATTAGGACAAAAACCAATAAAAATCTCAAAAGTGTTGCTGTTGTTTTCGATCTCTGCATTCTGTTTTATCCAAGTGGTAAATATTAAGTCATTCTAGAGGGAAGGACCAAAGAGAATCGAGACAGTTAAAACTGTAAAAAATACCTAATGTTCTTGGTATTTCCCTTTCGGGTTTTCTCTGATACCAAGCGATAAACTTGGCGCAATCAGCCAAGTATTGCATGGGATAATAACCCACTGGGGTCAGGCTATCAAAATATCATCCTACCCCCACGGCGCAGACGCTAGACAGGCCCGCCCGGACAGGTAACTCACTAAGAAGGTTCTGTAAGATTAAACGAGTAAACATGGTTATACGACAAGGTTGATTGATGGTTATTTTATGACCTTGCTTTATCATGAATCTAATTATATATAGGAAAAAGTTTTAATGTTCTGAATAAGTTGTTTTACCTTTTTTCCTTTTTTTATTTTTTATATTTAATTTTATTTAGGTATTTTCTTTAATCTAATCGATATCGGCTACTTTTTCACTTTCAAGAAAATCTATTTTACAATGTCAATTTTTAGAACAGCTTCAATTCTTTTTCTTTTTTTTTTTTTTTCTTCTACTTCTCAATTCGAACAAACACACACTGAACACGTGTACATATATTTTGGCGCGAACGATCAGACATGAGCAAATGTACTAATTGAAACCCTCTTGCCACACATTGAGGTTCCCAGGTGAAGTTTCTCATTCACACAAGCATCACTTTACAGACATAGACAGAAACAGACAAGTTTATTGAAACAAATGAACAAGTCTTAATAGAATCTACTGACATTTTCAACATGCGTAAGATTTCCAACAGAGACAGGGGTCTAAAACACATACAAACGTCAAAACAAAAATGGCACTTAGTATATCAGATGTAAGCATTCAAATGTTTTTCCTTTAGAAGACAAAAAAGCTCTGTACATCAGAAAAGGTTGGACAGAAATAGATATCTCAACTGATATAATCATTATAATCAATTCGTATTTTTAAAAAGGATTAAAAAATCACATTTAAACAATGAGACGAATTTTGTTTTTCTTTTTAAAATTTGTTAATTTAATTCACGCGAAGAACAAACACAATAAGATGAAAAAAATTGTCTGACCTTCTAGAATATGAAAGAAGTTTACACCATTTCCGTTTTTCATTTGTGCGGAAAAAAATTGGTTTCACATCAGTAGAATGGTAAACTATATAAAGACGACGTTGTTATTGATAGAATTATTCACACTATCCGATAGCAATGGCGTCATTGTTTAAGATTCATAAAACGTAAACGTGGTTTCCTTTCAGATCCCTCCGCAAAAGAATAATAACAAGTCCAATTTCTTCTTCTTCTTCTTCTTCTTCTTCTTCTTCTTCTTCTTCTTCTTCTTCTTCTTCTTCTTCATCTTCTTCTTCTTCAGATATTAATTCCTTAGTTTCAACCAACCAACTTAGAAACGGTTATCGTCGTAGAAAATGGAATACGCAACATGAGTTCAAAAACTGGACGAAACTGTTTGAGTTTCACATCGAAGTAACACCTTTAGGAAAGGCATGAGCCCCTCTCTTTTCTGCGCCCAACAAGGGATAAATAGTAAAAAAGACTGGGCAACTTATCTCGGAATAAACATGACCTCATGTTTATTCCATAAGGTTGAGAGATTCGGTAAATACATATATGAACTCATGCATCGGACATATATTAACAGAATAAAGATCTATAGTGATGGATATTGCGCACATATATAGTTTATTTATCATGTTTAACACTCTATCATAAGTATAGTAATTTTTCTAGAAAAAAGAAAAGTGAAATCAAACAAATTGAACTCTATTTAAAAAGTTACCTTGTTTCGGATTCTTTCCTAAACAGAAGGGTTCGTGAAACCATTTTTATCCACTTGTATAAAGTATATGTCATGAGGATATATATATATATATATATATATATATATATATATACATAAGACGAAAGAATAAACGGATATTGCCCAGTCGGCTGGGGCTGTAGAATACATTGACTGCACTTCTGCAGAGGAGTAAGACACCCCCAATGAGTGTCCTGGATATGACACAAAACAATCTGATGGTGAGGTTACAGTGATGCTGGAGCTTTGGAGAATGCGGAGCACCCCTTCATTGCCATTGTTCCCAGGTCCACTCTGGCCCAGAATGGTAGCACCAGATAGAGCCATATCTATAGGTTAAATAGAACTAAACTGCATACTTATGCTAAACTGAATTGTTTGAATTAGAACTCTGACTAAATTGAATAGCTTGAAATAGAAATGTTTTTGACAAATAAGCTGTACTTACATTTAAACTGCGTGCTTATGCTAAACTGAACTGTTTGAAATGGAACTGTTTTTGACATTGACACTCTACTTACACTAAACTGAATTGTTTAATATAGAACTGTTTTGACATTTAACTCTGTGTAAACAAAATCTGTACGTATACTAAACTGAATTAGCAGATTTAGAACTATTTGAATAAACTGAATAGTTTGAAATAGAAATTTTTTTTGACAATTAAACTGTGTACTCATGGTAAACGGAATTGTTTGAAATAGAACTGACTATTTTCATAAAAATGGATTTGGCGTTAAATAACCTACAAAGGTTGATATGCCATAAAACTCAACCAACCAACCAATAAACGGAAAATAGACCGTCTGCCTCCGGACTTTTCTCATCCAATACCCCATTCTCTGTAAGAAGTTACTCCAACCTCCTCTAACTACCAACCTAAAGTTATGATGGATAAAAATATGTGGGTCGAGGTGAAAAAGAAATGCAAGGAAAGGAAAGAAGACAGACAATTCATCTACCTTCCGACCTTCCCTCCAGAAGACTCACACTCTGGAACGCTTTGCTTCCCTCGTTCAACGTACTTATTTACGTCACACAACAAACAGTAAAATATTTACACGAAAATATTTAAGTGAGAAAATAATTGGCGAAATGTATTGATTTTAATGAACTTCTTTCTATACATTACAAGGTAGGCGACGCGACCTAAAGGACCTCTTTGAGTAGGTTAATCTGAATGACATTTTTTAACTTTTGAAGAAGTAGCACTGCACCAAAATATATAAATATTCCCCTGGCTATTAACAAACTGTTCAGCGATATGGAACGTTAACAAAACTAGATTTTTTACCAAATTATCTTTCAACGAAGATTGATTATATTAGATCTATACTATTGCGGGCAATAAGTGACCCACTGAGATTAATGGGCCGTAAAACAAACTTAATGAAACCAAAGCATCCAGAAGTAAACTCCAGAATCAAAACTGAAGAAGGGAGTTCTAGCATCTAAACTGACTTGTAGGTATCGTTTGAAAGAAAATCTACTCTGAAATAAAACTAGCACTTTTCATAGCAACCAGTTATCTTGCTTTTCTTGTCACTGAGCTGTAGCTGCAGACGCAGCGAGAGAAAGAGAGAGAGAGAGAGAGAGAGTTTATGGTGCTGTAAAATGCATGAAACCCAGGACCACACACGCAACCATGTAATATATATATATATATATATATATATATATATATATGTGTGTGTGTGTGTGTGTGTGTGTGTAAATGCTCTCTTATTGATAATGAGCACTATTTAACAGTACTGCCACATTTGGTCCTCCATTAAATCACAAAGTCAGCTAGTAAGAAGCATAAACTTCTTATATACATGTATTTTCAATTAATATATGTATATAATAACGCAGTTTCTTCCAGGCAGCGGTCGCATCGATACTGCTATATGGATGCACTACATGGACTCTAACAAAAAGCCTGGAGAAGAAGCTAGACGGCAATTACACAAGAATGCTGCGAGCAATCTTGAACAAGTCCTGGCGGCAACACCCCACAAGACACCAACTGTACGGCCACCTGCCTCCTATCACGAAAACTATTCAAGTTAGACAAACCAGACATGCAGGACACTGCTGGAGAAGCAGGGACGAACTCATAAGTGATGTACTCTTATGGACCCCCACATATGGCCGTGCAAAAGCAGGACGACCAGCACGAACATACATTCAGCAACTATGTGAGGATACGGAATGTTGTCCTGAAGACCTGCCTAGAGCGATGAACGATAGGGAAAAGTGGCGAGAGAGGGTCAGGGGTATCCGTGCTACCAGTACGATAGGATGATGATGATGATGATATGTATATAAGACGTTTATGCAAGAAAATCCTGCAAGCACTTCCATGTGACATACGGAACACTGGAACGCTATATCGATCTTATTCGGTCTCATCAGCAGTATATACCGTGATCTCCATCAATGGAGATGGAACCAGCAACCACAGAAAGCAGAGCCGAAACTGTACCACTGGATCATTAGTCCAAGTCACATACAAACGATGCCAAATTAACAAGTCATGGTAAATGCGTGACCACTTAATCTAATGTATCTTGAGGGTAATTCAATTAATATAATAAAATTTCTCTATTCAAATGTAAAATCTATTTCCTGCCGATGAAGTTAAGCCTACGTAGATGCGTAACGCTGACTTGGGAAGACGTGGCCCTGGAGGTGATAGTGTCCTCCGTAGGGATCAAACGTACCTTCAAGACACATCAAGTTAAGTGATCGCGCATTTACCATGACTGGTTAATTTGGCATCGTTTGTGTGCGACTTGGACAGATGGTCTAGTGGTAGAGTTTAGGCTCTGGTTTCTGAGGCGGCTGGTTCGATCTCTAGTGGTGGAGATCACGTTATGCTCTGCTGATGAGACCAAATAAGGTCGAAATGGCTGTCCAGTGTTCTGCATTGAAGTGCTTCTCGGATTTTCTTGTCGTGGTAATTCAATTTATATAATACAACTCCTCTATTCAAATCTAATATATATATTTTTTTTATACTTTACCCTGCTTACCTACATATTTATCACCGTAGAATAACTGAGAGTATTGCCGGGTCATTGCTGAAGTTGATAGTGTTCGTCAATGGTCTGGAAGACCGAGGTTAAATCCTAGGTCGAGTCATATTAAAGAATGGTTCGTGATACCTCCTTGCTCAACATTATAAGGTACGTATCTAAGATAAAGTGGAGCAATCCAGGGAAAGGAGTGTCACCCTTCCCTACAATTCGGTGTAGTAGCTATTGAAAAGGGAGCCATCGGGTCGCCCTCGACTACAGTCGCCGACTTTTTTTTAGAATAGATAGATAGATAGATATATTAATACTACAATAAACATGAGTATATATGTATACCCTCCATTATAGTAAGATTAGTACGTATATATATATATATATATATATATTAATCCTACAAGAGCCCCGTGCAACTGTCCGTATCTCAGGGTCCCCTGTTTCTACACTTAACAGACGAGTATATATATATATATATAAAGAAATAAAAACAAACTGACAAAACATCTGACTTCCGACCTTCTCCACCTGTGAATCTAGTCTCAGTAAATCTTTACTGACCCGCAATCGAGCGAACAATCAAGAAATGGAAATTGTTCTATCTGGGGGATTGTAAAAGGATAATGCTATATTGACATTAAAGCGGAAAGAAAGATATTTTTTTAAAAAAGACCAACAACATGCCTATTTTCAGACATTTCTTATCATATATCCCTCTCTCTGTAAGTCTTTACTTTTTCTACCCTCTCTCTCGACATACAAAACGACATAACCAGGAAAGTAAAGTGGGCGTCACTGAAAAAAGAATAAAATGATACATACAGGTTTAGATGAATTAATAAATAAATAAAAATATAGAAGTTCATATCTTTTTACCAATTTTTATCTATTGAGAAAATTGATATCTCCCAACATCAAGTGACTAATAAAAATTTATGGACACTCCTAAGGATTTCTTATTCAGTGAAGCAAATATCAGTTGTGATGACTGATTTGGGAATAAACGATTCATTTTTCACAATATTTTTCGCAGTCAAAATCCCCAACGATCTCACAAGGTTATAATAAAATACCATCTCTTTAGACTATAATGAAATACCACTTAGTTTCGACAATAATAAAATACCATTTTCTTTATTTACCACTCGGTGACTTTTAGACGAGCTGTTTATGCTAAAAACTCTACATTTATTAATTTGGATATCAATTTCATCCCTCCGATTCCTTGGTGCTCATAATTCATTTTATTGCCCTACCTTAATGTTTTAGGAAATGATATTTAAAGAGACATGTATAGTTTAAGAGTCTTTACATGATTTCCTTTAATAATAAATTGTGCATTATCAAAACTGTTCTTGAGAAAATATTGAAATGCTTTCTGGTTCCTTTTTCCAGTTTGAACTTAAAGCTTTCTTTCTCTTACGTTGTTGTCTACTACCATGGCAACAGAGTCTAATAATCACAGCTATTTTAACCATTGATGAAAGATAAATCGATTATATAGTATATTCCGGGAAGTGAGCAAGCAGCTTCGGTCTGACTCTGAATTCACCTCGCTGTCCATAACAATTGACCACAGTGCATATTGAATAAATACCTGTCTATAGTAATACATGGAACCACCATAGCATCTTACTTCATTCACGACTTAAAGTATTTCCAGGTCCAAAGCTATTAATCATAACGCTCTGTTGACATTGATAAGCAATATGGCGTGAATTTAAGCAATATCTCAATTTCGTTTACCAAATTCGCAGCTTTTCACCAAACTATAAAAATAAATACTGATCTAAAAAACAGTTTAATCAAAGTAAAATAGGATATTATTTTGGGAAGATTTTTGCAGTCAAGAAAAGTGCCCCTCAGTTCCTGTTTGATCATAGTAACTGTGATATATACGAGTGAGCTGGGGGTGCACTCAGAACAATTGAGTTAGTTGACAATCGTTCTTCGTCTGACAATGAATGCCGTCATATTGGTCATCTGTCTAATTTCGTAGACGCTGTCGGCAAAATGAAACATAACTGATTTCTTTGATGTTGACAATATCTGATTAATCAATGCTACGTGAATCAAATTCAGTATTGACTTCCTCTGACAAATGATCGATATGCGCCCGAGAATATTCAATGATAGAAAGGATTTTAGCTAAAGTCAATCAGGAATTCTTCAAAAAAGCCTCCTGAATAATTTAAACATTCTTATATCTGAATTCACACAAAACCACAAAGAGGTGTTTATTATTCCGGTTGAACAACATTTCCGCCTAATAGACCACGACAGAGACGTTAAATTTACTACAATAGAGAGAATAGAAGAAAACATATCTAAAATTTTTCTATCAAGACTGAGAAGTCATAAAAATAGACGGATATTATGTCTAGAAACCCAGAAAGACTTTATGAAAAACTAAACCACTCCCCGAAATATTTTAATCCTCAATAAACAGTGGCACGAACAAATGATAATAAAGAAAAGAAATGAAAAAATACAAATTTCCATTCACTTCTCTGCTGATAAGATTGCCGACCAAAAAAAAAATTGATTATTTTCAGATTTGAAAATACTTTTAAAAAATATCAAAAATTTTAATTATTGAATAAAATATTAAAAACATTCGATTTATATAAACGAAAACACTTACTTTGAATGCGTTAGTAAGCTTGACATCTTAATCAGTTTTGAAATAGACTCTTAAAATTAATATCTGGGTTGGTGATGCCCGTGATATGTTACGAATTATCAAAACTTTTTTTTACCTTCGTTTGTGTGTAGATTTTATCACTCAAATACACATACACATGCACACAAACTCACACACAGAAATATATATATATATATATATATATATATAAAACCTAGAATATATATATATATATATATATATATATATATATATATACAATCCGAAGACAAAATTCAAGGGGTTGGAGTATCCAATTTGAATACTCAATGTCAATGGGTATCGTCGTATGATTAATTTGGTATTTAAAATACATCAAAACTGAACGTGCAGAGCCAAAAAATTATTTTTATATAAAAATACAATGATAGAACGCCGTGACTGCAAGAACTGGATTGGTTTTCAAACGTCAACTAACAGATAACTTAAACTCTCATCATATATATATATATATATAGGAATGAATGAACGTCGTGTATATATATATATATATATATATATATATATATATATACACGACGTTCATTCAATAAATAAAAGGATTTTTTATAAGAAAAATTTTTATTTTTCAAATGTTTTTTTTGCCAAAAATGTAAACTCCGTATTGTTTGGAATTTGTTTTATTGCCAAAAATGTTTTAATCTCACATAAATATTTGTTTTGAGGCTATTCAAAATGGCGGCAAATCAGGTTGCTTCAGACTTGAATAGAGGTCTCTCATCAAATTTCGGGTTGCTTTGCTGAGAAGTGCAATCCACGTTAATTTATCGAAGAATGTCTGTTCTGTAGAAGAAGCATATTTTAGTCAAAAACATGAGCCAGAGTCGAAATTAAAGAGCATGAAATAGAAATACACAGACTTTCCAGTAAAGAAAAAGTTCCGTGTGCAGCGGTCAAAAAAAGAAGGTCTCGTTGAAAGTCTTCTGGGACATGAAAGAAACCGTCACTATTGATTTCCTTTTAGAGAGCACAGATGTAAACATTGCTTTCTATTGCCAACTTCTAAGGAAAAATCACTTTAATTATTGAATTTTCTTCGGTTAGATAGATAGATAGATAGATAGATAGATAGATAGATAGATAGATAGATAGATAGATAGATAGATGCTTGTGATTCAGTGCAATTATACATTGACACTGAGTTAAAGATGCGTCCATACATTAAAAACATCAATTATATTGTGGGTGTATAGCCTACATCATTCTGATGAGACAACTGCCCAGTTAATGAAATCTTTGCAAATAATCATTAGAGAATTTGCTGGAAGATAGATAGATAGATAGACTGCCATTCGGTAATGTTGGAACTACTTAGATAAAGAATTTTGCTTTAAAGAGTGAAGTCAATGTCTGTGATAAATACTCAAGGAAGACAACTTCGTATTAATTCTAAATTTTGGTCAATCATTTCTATAATTTTGTGTTATGATTTGGTTATTGTCATACTTTGAATATTTCAGTGTGACTTGGAAAAAATAGAGAATTAATGTAAATATATTAATCTTCTTTATTTAAAGAATATTATTTGAATAATCAGAATAATCAGATATTAAAGAGAAAATATTGTGTGTCTCATTTGTTATTAGTTAATGTAATGCTAAATAATAAAAGAATAATGGAAATCATATACGAGTGTTAAATCCATAATTTTTGCATGGGTAGTATCTCTCTCTCTCTGTCTCTCTCTCTCTCTCTCTCACACACACACACACACACTTAATATATATTTGTGTGTGTGAGTATGTATATATATATATATATATATGTGTGTGTGTGTCTGTGTGTGTGTGTGTGTGTGTGTCTAATACTCTAAATTATTGATATAACCGTGACAACAATGAAATATGAATAAGAACATTTGACTTTGTAAAAATATAGCATGTATAATCATACACTCATATAAAAAAGGGAACCCAACAATTTCACGGATCGTCCACTAATAAAGCAAAATGTGATCATAAATAAAAAAAAAAGTTATTACCTAGGTTATTTTCGCCTCCTACTAGGTCTACATATTTTTCTGCTCAACCTCCAGACATTTTTTTTTAATTTTATTTTTATAAGATTGAGGCAATAGGCGTTTAAAGGAGAAGACTTAAGTCATGCATCATTGACTTTTACACGGAAAATATTTTCATATTTATTTCCTTCAATGCTTGAAAATTCGAAGATTAAAATCTTATATATTTGTTTACATCACAGACTCAAGTGAAAACATTGTAGTCAAAATAGATTGGATATACTCGTTTAGATAGATAGATAGATAGATAGATAGATAGATAGATAAAAAATGCAAGTTATATAAGTTGCATGAATAGTGCTCAACGCTACTATTGCAGAGCAAGTTTAAAATCTAAGATATTTTTTAAATTGGGGGAAGGTCCCCGTGGCGTAGTAGATAGCGTACTGGCCTGTGACATTGTAGTGAGTT
>OY757931.1:754419-834419 GCA_963585895.1 Sepioteuthis lessoniana | reverse complement strand
ATACAATATAATTGTCAAAAACATTTCTATTTCAAGCAATTCAGTTTAGTCAAAAAATTCAGTTTAGTTTAAGTATAGTTTTTGTTTACACACAGTAGGTTATCAAAACATTTCTATTTCAAACAATTCAGATTAGCATAAGTACGTAGTTTAGTTCTATTTAACCAATAGATAGGGCCCCACCAGGTGCTACCACTCCGGGCTGAAGTGGACCTGAGGCTGATGGCAATGAACGGGTAGTCCGCATTTCCTAAAGCTCCAACATCTCTGGAATCTCATCATCAGATTTTTTAGAGTCCTATCCAGGACACTCGTTTGGGGCGTCTTACCCCTCTGCAGAGATGTTGTCGGTGTATTCTACAGCCCCAGCTGGCAGGACTAAGAAACATGAGTAGCTCCAGACAGATAGAGAGATTCGGAACCTAACAAGAATCCAGCACCACAAGCGTTAGTTGACTTTTATTCTTTCTAACTAAATGTGTTTTAAACGTACAGACAAGGTACGCCATGAATATAAAAACTTGTAAGTGTAAAGTGACATATCTGTCATTTTTAACCAATTTACACCAAATCGTGGCAATGTATATTAAAAAAGTATAAACGACACAGCCTTTTGTGACCATGGGTCTTTTAGATGAAAGATTAAATTGTAGCTTAGTCAGTTTGGAAAAAATGTTCAAGCTCATTATGGTGTCATGTTAAAGTCATTCATGGCGGGGAAACTTGTAGCGATTTTTACAGAAGTGACACACTTTAAAATCAACTTTAACGCCTTAAGACAGTATTTCAGCTGAAGAATTTTCACCAATGAATAAAGAACATCAGTTGAGCTTTCCAAAAATCATCTGGAATTTGTTTTCTTCTGCATTCTCTCAGAAAATCCTGGTTGAATTCAGGATTTTTTCCCAAGAAACCAAATTTGAAATGATGAAAACAAGGAAGCTTAACAATCATCACTGGGTTGATTGATTGATGGATTTCTTTGTTTAATCGCATATCAACCTTTGTAGGTTATTTAATGTCAAAGCCATTCTCCTAGAAGAACAGTAGTGGTACTATTTAACCCATAGCTGAGAGGATAAGGGGGTCATACCTTTCCCAAGGGTATTTGCCTGAAAGTGAACGTAATAGCGCGACTGGAGTACGAACTCGCTTACTACGATTCCGCAGTCCATCGCTTTAACCATTATACCACGAGGACACCCTCTCGCTGGGTTGATGGAACTCATTCATTATTATAAGGGGATGGGATCGGGTCATAGGAAAAGATATATTTAAAATCTGAAGTAGTTTCACATTGAAGATCCCACCCGTAATAGCCAGAGAAAATATTGAGATTTTGCCAAATTAGAGCTAGCACAAATATAAAAAAGTGTAGTCATCCATTTGACTTAATTTATTCAAGGATGTTTAAAAGTTAACAGAAAATTTGAATATTTGATATTAAAGATGAAATTGATACGTTGTAATAGAATAGAAAAAAATTGATAAGGTTTTCTATTTGGTTGACAGAATTAATGAACTGTACTGTTTGGTTGTCAGAATTGATGGGTTGTACCGTTTGGTTGTCAGAATTGATGGGTTGTACTCTTTGATGATCAGAATTGACAGATTGTTCTGTTTTATTGTCAGAATTGATAGGTTGTACTCTTTAATGGTCAAAATTGATAGGTTGTACCTTTTGGTTGTCTGAATTGATAGGTTGTACTGTTTGATGATCAGAATTGATAGGTTGTACTGTTTGATTGACAGAATCGATGGGTTGTACTATTTGGTTTACAGAATTGATGGGTTGTACTGTTTGGTTGAGAGAATGGATAGGTTGTACTATTTGGTCGTCAGAATTGATGGGTTGTAATGTTTAAGTGTCAGAATCGATGGGTTGTACCGTTAGATTGACTAATTGATGGGTTGTATTGTTTGGTTGTCAAAATTGATGGGTTAAAAGAAGATGAAGATTATAAATATAAATTAGAATATTTGTATTTTGAAGTGTAACGGTTACCCCTGCCACTGATGTTCTGCAAAATTCTCTGAAGTTTCAATGTCTCAACATTTGATCACTTAGTATTATCTATGTATTAGTAGGCATATCATTTTAAATGAATGGAAAAAGTAGGATTTCGATTATTAAATAATCGAAATCCTACTTTTTCACTGCATTTAAAATGATATGCCTACTAATACATAGACAATACTAAGATACAGATAATACTAAGATACTAATACATAAATAATACTAAGATACAGATAATACAAAGATACTAATACATATATAATACTAAGATACTAATACAAAAATAATACTAAGATACAGATAATACTAAGATACTAACCCATAGATAATACTAAGATACTAATACATAGACAAAACTAAGATACAGATAATACTAAGATACTAATACATAGATAATACTAAGATGCAGATAATACTAAGATACTAATACATAGACAATACTAAGATACAGATAATAATTAGATGTTAAGACATAGATAATACTAAAATACACATAATACTAAGATACTAATACATAGATAATACTAAGATACAGATAATACTAAGATACGAATACATAGATAATACTATGATACAAATAATACTAAGATACTAATACATAGATAATACTAAGATAGAGATAATACTAAGATACTAATACATAGATAATACTAAGATAATAATACATAGATATTACTAAGATACAGATAATACTAAAATACTAATACGTAGACAATACTAAGATACAGATAATACTAAGATACGAATACATAGATAATACTAAGATACTAATACATAGATAATACTAAGATACAGATAATATTAGATACTAATACATAGATAATACTAAGATACACTTAATACTAAGATACAAATCAATAGATAATACTAAGATACTAATACATAGATAATACTATGATACTAATACATAGACAATACTAAGATACAGATAATACTAAGATACTAATAAATAGATAATACTAAGATACAGATAATACTAAGTTACTAATACATAGATAATACTAACATACAGATAATACTAAGATACTAATACATAAATAATACTAAGATACTGATAATACTAGGATACTAATATATAGATAATACTAAGATACTAATACATAGATAATACTAAGATACAGATAATACTAGGATACTAATACATAGAGAGTATTAAGATACTAATACATAGACAATACGAAGATACAGATAATACTAAGATTCTAATACATAGATAATACTAAGATACAGATAATACTAAGTTACTAATACATAGACAATACTAAGATACAGATAATATTAGATATTAATACATAGATAATACTAAGATACACTTAATACTAAGATACTAATACATAGATAATACTAAGATACTAATACATATAATAATACTAAGATACAGATAATACTAAGATACTAATACGTAGATAATACTAAGATACTAATACATAGACAATACTAAGATACAGATAATACTTACATACTAATACATAGATAATACTAAGATACAAATAATACTAAGATACTAATACATATATAATACTAAGATACAGATAATACTAAAATACTAATACATAGATAATACTAAGATACAGATAATACTAAGATACTAATACATAGAAAATACTAAGATACAGATAATACTAAGATACTAATACATACGTAATACTAAGATACAGATAACACTAAGATACTAATACATAGATAATACTAAGATACTAATAAATAGACAATACTAAGATACCGATAATACTAAGATACTAATACATAGATAATACTAAGATACAGATAATACTAAGATACTAATCATCATCATCATCATCATCATCATGTCACGCCGCCAGATTGGATATACTCGACCCTCTCTCGCCATTTCTCCCTATCATTCATCGCCTCCGGCAGGTCTTCAGGGTTACATCCTGTGTCCTCACATAGTTGCTGTATGTATATTCGTGCTGGTCGTCCTACTCTTGCACATCCATATGTGGGGGTCCACAGGAGTACATCGCTTATGAGCTCGTCCATGCTTCTCCAGCAGTGTCCTGCGTGTCTGGTTCGTCGAACTTGTATAGTTTTCGTGATGGGGGGCAAGTTTCCGTATAGTTGGAGTCTCGTGGGGTGTTGTCGCCAGGACTTGTTTAATACTGCTCTAAACTTTCTTGTGTAATTTCCGTCCAGCCTCCTCTCCAGCCGCTTCGTAAGCGTCCATTTGGTGCATCCATATAGCAGTATCGACACAACCGCTGCCTGGAAGAAACTGCGTTTCATTTTATCAGTTAGGTCCGACTTCCATATGATCGAGAGCCTATCGATAGCTGTCCATGCCTTCGTCAGTCGTGTGTCGATGTCTTTTTCGGTTGATGAGACGCTACTTCCTAGGTAGGTGAATTTGTCGACTAGTTTCAGAGAGGCTCCGTCTAGTGTGGCAATGTTGCCCGTTTGGTTGTAACACATATATTCAGTTTTGTTTGCATTGACATGGAGGCCAATGCCAGCTGCGGCTCGTTCCAGACTATGCAGTAGTGTCTCTGCTTGATTAGGCGTATTCGCTAGTATCTCCAAGTCATCAGCGTAGTCGGCGTCCGTGATTGTTTTTGCGGGGTACCTTTTGCTTCTTCTCTTAGTCAGCTCGAAGCCATTTTCTCTGATTTTGTCGATCGAAGTCCTAAGCACATAGGCTAGACAGATGATAAAGAGGTACGGGGCTAGTGTGTCTCCTTGTAGTACTCCTGCAACAATGTCGAAGTATTCCGTGTCTCCATCTGGTGAACGTACTTTCACTTTGGTGTTTCTGTAGAGAATCATTATCGCTGCTACTGTTTCTTTTGGTAGGCCGTATGCTAGTAGGATTTGCTCCATCTTCCCTCTGTGTATGGAATCGAAGGCCTTGGAAAAGTCGACAAATAGTAATGTCGCCTGTAAGTTTTTTGCCCGAACGCCTTCCAGGATTCTACGGATGGTCAGTATTTGGGAGGTTGTGGATCTATTTCTCCGGAAGCCGTTTTGGTTTTTCCTAAGGATGTTGTCTATTTTGGGTTCTATGCGGTTTCGTAGTAGGGCATTGTAGATTTAAGGAATGGAAGGGTGCATCCCTTCGTCCATCTTTCTATCCTATTTTGACTATAGACTGCGTTGCATTGCCGGAGCAGTATATCGTCGAATTGTCTAGTCTTCCACACTTCTGGGGGGATCTCGTCTAGCCCTGCTGCTTTCCTATTTTTAATTCTTCTGAGAACTGAGTCGAGTTCTTCTTTGGTGAAAGGACCTAGTTTAACATCTAATTGCTTACTAATAATTCTGGTGATCGGTTCATCCGTTATTTCCGGTGGGTTTCCTAGTAGATTTTTGAAATGCTGTTCCCACAGTTTTACTCTTTCTTGTTGGCTTGCAGCTTTCAATTTTGCTTTGGCTGTGCTCTTCCTTCCACTTACTTCGTTTATTGTTTGCCAGGCTATCCTGGATTGTCTGTCTTCCACCGAGTCTCTAATCTTATCTATCTGATTTTGTATGTATTCTGCCTGTTTAGGTATATTCCTGTTAATTGATGTTGTGCCTTTTCTAGTTCTCGTGCATTTGTGTTTGTTGGGTTCTAATACTAAGATACAGATATTACTTAGATACTAATACATAGATAATACTAAGATACTATTACATAGATAATACTAAGATACAGATAATACTAAGATACTAATATATAGATAATACTAAGATACAGATTATACTACGATACTAATAAATAAATAATACTAAGATACAGATGATACTAAGATACTAATACATAGATAATACTAAGATACAGATAATATTAAGATACTAATACATAGATAATACTAAGATACTACTACATAGACAATACTAAGATACAGATAATACTAATATACTAATACATAGACAATACGAAGATACAGATAATACTAAGATACTAATACATAGATAATACTAAGATACTAATACATAGACAATACGAAGATACAGATAATACTAAGATACTAATACATAGATAATACTAAGATACAGATAATTCTAATATACTAATACATAGACAATACTAAGATACAGATAATATTAGATACTAATACATAGATAATACTAAGATACACTTAATACTAAGATACTAATACATAGATAATACTAAGATACTGATACATAGATAATACTAAGATATTAATACATAGACAATACTAAGATACAGATAATACTAAGATACTAATAAATAGATAATACTAAGATACTAATACATAGATAATACTAACATACAGATAATACTAAGATAGTAATGCATAAATAATACTAAGATACTGATAATACTAAGATACTAATACATAGATAATACTAAGATACTAATACATAGATAATACTAAGATACACATAATACTAAGATACTAATACATAGATAATACTAGATACAGATAATACTAAGATACTAATACATAGATAATACTAAGACATAGATAATATTAGATACTAATACATAGATAATACTAAGATACAGATAATACTAAGATACTAATACATAGATAATACTAAGATACTAATATATAGATAATACTAAGATACTATTACATAGACAATACAAAGATACAGATAATACTAACATACTAATACATAGATAATACTAAGATACAAATAATACTAAGATACTAATACATATATAATACTAAGATACAGATAATACTAAGATACTAATACATAGATAATACTAAGAAACAGATAATATTTAGATACTAATACATAGATAATACTAGGATACAGATAAAACTTATATACTAATACAGAGATATTACTAAGATACTAATACATAGATAATACTAAGATAGAGATAATACTAAGATACTAATATATAGATAATACTAAGATACACATAATACTAAGATACTAATACATAGATAATACTAAGATACTAATACATAGATAATTCTAAGATACAGATAATACTAAGATACTAATACATATATAATACTAAGATACAGAAAATACTGAGATACTAATACATAAATAATACTAAGATACAGATAATACTAAGATACTAATACATAGACAATACTAAGATACATATAATATTAGATACTAATACGTAGATAATACTAAGATACACTTAATACTAAGATACTAATACATAGATAATACTAAGATACTAATACATAGACAATACTAAGATACAGATAATACGAAGATACTAATACATAGATAATACTAAGATACAAATAATACTAAGATATTATTACATATATAATACTAAAATAAAGAAAATACAAAGATACTAATACATAGATAATACTAAGATACAGATAATATTAAGATACTAATACATAGATAATACTAAGAAACAGATAATACTAAGATACTAATACATAGATAATACTAAGATACAGATAAAACTTAGATACTAATACATAGATAATACTAAGATACTAATACATCGATAATACTAAGATACAGATAATACTAAGACATTAATACATAGATAATACTAAGATACAGAAAATACTAAGATACTAATACACAAATAATGCTAAGATACAGATAATACTAAGATACTAATACATAGATAATACTAATATACAGATAATACTAAGATACTAATACATAGACAATACTAATATACAGATAATACTAAGATACTAATACATAGATAATACTAAGATACTAATACATAGATAATACTAAGATACAGATAATACTAAGGTACTAATACATAGATAATATTCAGATACAGATAATACTAAGATACTATCTCACAGGTAATACTAAGATACAGATAATACTAAGATACTAATACATAGATAATACTAAGATACAGATAATACTAAGATACTAATACATAGATAATACTAAGGTACAGATAATACTAAGATACTAATACATAGATAAAACTAAGGTACAGATAATTCTAAGATACTAATACATAGATAATACTAAGATAGAGATAATACTAAGATACTAATACATAGATAATCATCATCATCATCAAGTCGCGCCGTCTGCGCGGATATCCCTGACCGTCTCTCGCCATTTCTCCCTATCATACTAAGATACAAATAATACTAAGATACTAATACATAGATAATACTAAGATAAAGATAATACTAAGATACTAATACATAGATAATACTAAGATACAGATAATACTAAGATACTAATACATAGATAATACTAAGGTACAGATAATACTAAGATACTAATACATAGATAAAACTAAGGTACAGATAATTCTAAGATACTAATACATAGATAATACTAAGATACAGATAATACTAAGATACTAATACATAGATAATACTAAGGTACAGATAATACTAAGATACTAATACATAGATAAAACTAAGGTACAGATAATTCTAAGATACTAATACATAAATAATACTAAGAGGCAGATAATACTAAGATACTAATACATAGATAATACTAAGATACAAATAATCATCATCATCATCATCATCATATCGTGCTGGCAGCACGGATATCCCTGACCCTCTCTCGCCACTCCTCCCTATCGTTCATCGCCCTAGGTAGGTCTTCAGGACAACAACCTGTATCCTCACATAGCTGCTGAATGTACGTTCGTGCTGGTCGTCCTGCTTTTGCGCGGCTGTGTGTGGGGATCCATAAGAGTACATCTCTTATGAGTTCATCTCTGCTTCTCCAGCAATGTCCTGCATGTCTGGTTCGCCTAACTTGAATAGATTTCGTGATAGGGGGCAGGTGGCGTACAGTTGGTGTCTTGTGGGGTGTTGCTGCCAGGACTTGTTGAGGATTGCACGCAGCATTCTTGTGTAATTGCCATCTAGTTTCTTCTCCAGCCGTTTTGTTAGCGTCCATGTAGTGCATCCATATAGCAGTATCGATGTGACCGCTGCCTGGAAGAAACTGCGTTTCATCTTATCGGTTAGGTCTGATTTCCATATAGTCGATAGCCTATTGATAGCTGTCCATGCTTTCGTTAACCTCGTTTCGATGTCCTTTTCGGTTGATTCGACGCTGCTTCCTAGGTACGTGAATTTGTCTACTAGTTTAAGAGGGGTTCCTTCTAGAGTGGAGATGTCCCCTG
Source organism: Sepioteuthis lessoniana (assembly GCA_963585895.1). NCBI lineage: Eukaryota > Metazoa > Mollusca > Cephalopoda > Myopsida > Loliginidae > Sepioteuthis > Sepioteuthis lessoniana. The sequence goes on along the minus strand of OY757931.1, from coordinate 825,375 downwards.
TTTGGTTATAGCACATATATTCCGTTTTGTGTGCATTAACATGGAGGCCTATGCTTGCTGCTGCTCGTTCCAGGCTATGCAGAAGTGTTTCGGCTTGGTCAGGTGTATTTGCCAGTATCGCTATGTCATCGGCGTAGTCGGCGTCGGTAATTGTTGTTGCGGGATATCTTCTGCTTCTTTTCTTCGTCAGTTCGAAGCCATTCTCTTTGATTTTGTCAATCGATGTTCTAAGTACGTAGTCTAGACAAATGATAAAGAGATACGGAGCCAGCGTGTCCCCTTGTAGTACTCCTGCTACAATGTCGAAGTATTCTGTGTCTCCATCTGGTGATCGTACTTTTACTTTAGTGTTTCTATAGAGAATCGTTATTGCCGCTACGGTTTCTTTAGGTATGCCGTACGCTAGTAGGATTTGTTCCATCTTTCCTCTGTGAATGGAGTCGAAAGCCTTGGTAAAGTCGACAAATATTAATGTCGCTTGTAGGTTCTTTGCCCGTACACCCTCAAGGATTCTGCGGATGGTTAGTATTTGTGAGGTCGTAGATCTATTTCTTCGGAAGCCATTTTGGTTTTTTCTAAGTATGTTGTCGATTTTGGGTTCTATGCGGTTTCGTAGTAGGGCATTGTAGATTTTGGCAGCTATGGATGTAAGTGTTATGCCTCGGTAGTTTTTGGCTAATCCGAGGTCTCCCTTTTTAGGGAAGGGGAGTATGCATCCCTTCGTCCATCTATCTATCGGATTTTGATTGTATACTGCGTTGCAGTGTCGGAGCAGTATGTCGTCGAATTGTCTGGTCTTCCATACTTCCGGGGGAATTTCGTCCAGTCCTGCAGCTTTCCTATTTTTAATTTTTCTGAGAACCGAGTCGAGTTCTCCTTGTGTGAACGGTCCAAGTTTAATGTCTAATTGTTTGCTAATTATTCTGGTGATTGGTTCATGCGTTATTTTTGGTGGGTTTCCAAGTAAGTTTTCGAAGTGCTGTTTCCACAGTTTTATTCTTTCTTGTTGGTTTGCTGCTTTAAGTTTTGCTTTACTAAGATAAAGATAATACTAAGATACTAATACATAGATAATACTAAGATACAGATAATACTAAGATACTAATACATAGATAATACTAAGATACAGATAATACTAAGATACTAATACATAGATAATACTAAGATACAGATAATACTAAGATACTAATACATAGATAATACTAAGATAAAGATAATACTAAGATACTAATACATAGATAATACTAAGATACAGATAATACTAAGATACTAATACATAGATAATACTAAGATACAGATAATACTAAGATACTAATACATAGATAATACTAAGATAAAGATAATACTAAGATACTAATACATAGATAATACTAAGATACAGATAATACTAAGGTACTAATACATAGATAATATTCAGATACAGATAATACTAAGATACTATCTCACAGGTAATACTAAGATACAGAAAATACTAAGATACTAATACATAGATAATACTAAGATACAGATAATACTAAGATACTAATACATAGATAATACTAAGGTACAGATAATACTAAGATACTAATACATAGATAAAACTAAGGTACAGATAATTCTAAGATACTAATACATAGATAATACTAAGATAGAGATAATACTAAGATACTAATACATAGATAATACTAAGATACAAATAATACTAAGATACTAATACATAGATAATACTAAGGTACAGATAATACTAAGATACTAATACATAGATAAAACTAAGGTACAGATAATTCTAAGATACTAATACATAAATAATACTAAGAGGCAGATAATACTAAGATACTAATACATAGATAATACTAAGATACAAATAATACTAAGATACTAATATATAGATAATACTAAGATAAAGATAATACTAAGATACTAATACATAGATAATACTAAGATACAGATAATACTAAGATACTAATACATAGATAATACTAAGATACTAATATATAGATAATACTAAGATACAGATAATACTAAGATACTAATACATAGATAATACTAAGATACTAATACATAGACAATACTAAGATACAGATAATACTAAGATAATAATACATAGACAATACTAAGATACAGATAATACTAAGATACTAATACATAGATAATACTAAGATACAGATAATACTAAGATACTAATACATAGATAATACTAAGATAAAGATAATACTAAGATACTAATACATAGATAATACTAAGATACAGATAATACTAAGATACTAATACATAGATAATACTAAGATACAGATAATACTAAGATACTAATACATAGATAATACTAAGATAAAGATAATACTAAGATACTAATACATAGATAATACTAAGATACAGATAATACTAAGATACTAATACATAGATAATACTAAGATACTAATATATAGATAATACTAAGATACAGATAATACTAAGATACTAATACATAGATAATACTAAGATACTAATACATAGACAATACTAAGATACAGATAATACTAAGATAATAATACATAGACAATACTAAGATACAGATAATTAAAGATACTAATACATAGATAATACTATGATACTGATAATTCTAAGATACTAATACATAGATAATACTAAGATACAGATAATACTTAGATACTAATACATAGATAATACTAAGATACTATTACATAGATAATACTAAGATACTAATACATAGATAATACTAAGATACAGAAAATACTAAGATACTAATACATAGAAAATACTAAGATACAGATAATACTGAGATACTAATACATAGATAATACTAAGATACAGATAATACTAAGATACTAATACATAGATAATACTAAGATACAGATAATACTAAGGTACTAATACATAGAAAATACTAGGATACAGATAATACTAAGATACTAATACATGGATAATAATAAGATACAGATAATACAAAGATACTAATACATAGATAATACTAAGATACTAATAAATAGACAATACTAAGATACAGATAATACTAAGATACTAATACATAGATAATACTAAGATACAGATAATACTTAGATACTAATACATAGATAATACTAAGATACACATAATATTAAGCTACTAATACATAGATAATACTAAGATACAGATAATACTAAGATACTAATACATAGATAATACTAAGATACACATAATATTAAGCTACTAATACATAGATAATACTAAGATACAGATAATACTAAGATACTAATACATAAATAATACTAAGATACCCATAATACTAAGATACTAATACATAGATTATACTAAGATACAGATAATACTAAGATTCTAATACATAGATAATAGTAATGATATGCCTACTATTACTTTTTCTGCAAAAAATATTTTAATGACGGGATTCTTATCAATATGAAAGTAAATTTTATTGTTAGAACCATACGTATCATATTATCATTGACAAAATATGGAATCTTCAACAATTTTCTTTTATATACCTCAAATGTTTTAAAGAATTTGAAAATAGCATTCAATACAGACTATAGTAATTCATATATTGTCGGATGAAAAGGAAGGATCAAGAATATCCTTCCATGACATATTTAAAACAAATTACACTAATGATGTCTGAAAATGTCCTTATACTTTATTGATACCCTCGGCAGAATATTAATGAGTCTGTCATCGGCTAAAGTCGGTAGGAAGATATTCAGCTTCTCAAATGAATCGTTCAAAACTCTCTGCCGTTTCAAAGGGTCGCCGCCACCCACACTTCAATCACCCCAGTCCAGAAAGTTCTCTTCTGTTTTCTTCTAAAATTCATTTCTATGAACTTTTAGAATAATTAGATTCTGTTGTTTATTTTCTTCTTTTCTCCTCTCTCTGACTGTCTGTCTGTCTGTCTCTCTTCCCAAATATATATATATATATATATACATATATATATATATATATATAATATTGTTTTTCATATTTTTCTTTATTCTTCTGCCATATTGATTTTTCATTTCTCTTTTCTTCCCTTTTTCATTCTCTTCAGTCATTTAGTAAATTTTCTTTTCCTTCGAGAACTTTTTCTTTCCCACTTACTTTCTTCCTATTTGTCTATTTGATCCAATATTGTTGTTCCCTTGTTGGGTTTTTTTTCTTTTTTTTTTTTTTTTTTTACTTAATTCTTCAAATCTATTTCTTTCTTCGACCAGATTTCTTTCTTTTCTTTTTACTTGACAATTAGCTTTTTTCTTTTTTTGATGGGTAAAGCAAGCTGACCTCTCGCTAAGCTACAACTTGCCTTACTATTTACCCATCGCATATGAAAGAAAAAGTTGTGGATTCATGCCTTTCTCACCGGAATTAACGTAAAGGGAAAAACAAACAACTTTATCTCCGACTTCATTTTCAACAACGATAACCGTAACTCCCTCATCGTATATCTTAATCGATAAATATTGTTTAAGATTCTAAAAATGCTATTGTCAATTATTCACAATTTAACAAAATGAGTATTCCCCTTCTTGTTATTCAACCGATGAGTACCTCCCTTCAAAGGTACATTTCATTTGATCAGTATTTCTTCTAGAAAGTTCTCCAAGTGAGTGTCAAAGTTTTATAAAAATTAAAACTATTTCGTTGTCATCAAACAGATTGGTGCATTATGAATAACAAAAGTTAAGATACTAATCCAAAAAGCACGATAGTGAGTGTTAATTTAACGGCTTTGATCTGATTTAACGTTTTAATTTGTCACGTTTTTGTTTTTCTTATTTTATTTTATTTCATTTGTCTGAGGACATTATCTGTTTCCCGGGTTAGTTTGGTTTGGTTTGGTTTGGTTGTTTAATAGCATATCAACCTTTGTGGGATATTTAAAGCCAAAACCATTCTTATAGAAAAGCAGTAGTTGGACAGTTCTACCAATAGCTGAAAGAATAAGGGGGTTCATGCCTTTGCCGAGTGTATTATACTGAGAGTGGATGTAAAAGCGCCACTAGAGCTCGAACTTGCTTACTACGATGTCATAGTCTACCACGCTTGCCACTTTACCATCGGCACTAGCCCTTTCCTGATAAGAGAGAAGAGTAAAGGACACATACAGAATGTTGGCTAATGTAGAAAACGATGGTTCCTATCATATCACAGAAATTTCAACAGCAATGACCCGTTTTCTTCTGAATTGAATAACTCCTACAAATAATGTAAACAAGCAGATTTCTGTGTGACCAGTTGAATCTAAGTTATGATTTCTTCTGCTGAAGAGTATCATATATTTACACATAAGTAAAGTTGTCTCCCTTTAGTCGAGGGTGACCAGAAGGCTCTCTTTTCAATAGCTACTACACCAAGGTGTAGGGGAGGGCGCTACTCCTTTCCCTGGATTGCTCCACTTTACCCTTGATACGTACCTTATATTGCTGAGTGTTAAGCAAGGGGGTATCAAGTGCCATTTTAAAAGTCTTTGGTATGACGCCCCTGGGATTAAACCCAGGTTTCCCGAACCATTGGCAAACACTCTACCCACGCTTGTATAAATGTGTGTATTTTTATAAGTGCGTTTCACCGTTTTTTTTTTTAAACTGTATTCTAATAATCTCCGTAAAAAACTATTAATGTATATAATTTACGATGGATTTCTTGGAAGTTTTCTTCAAACGTTACGACAGAATATTGTGAGTAAAATATACAAACTGGATTTAAAAAATGAAAACTATCACAAGCTGAATCAGCACTGGCTATATCAGTGACCGAATTTCGAATTCCAAATATCAAGTGATCAATTTGTTAATATGCTTACCAATTCGATGAGAAATCAATATATCATTGATAAACTACGTGTACATCTCTAAAATGGATTAATTGCACATATTCTAAATTCATATTTCTTTTTACTTATTTTCATATATATATCATCATCATCATCATCATGTCGCACCGCCAGCGCGGATATCCCTGACCCTCTCTCGCCATTTCTCCCTATCATTCATCGCCTCCGGCAGGTCTTCAGGGTTACATCCTGTGTCCTCACATAGTTGCTGTATGTAAGTTCGTGCTGGTCGTCCTACTTTTGCACATCCATATGTGGGGGTCCACAGGAGTACATCGCTTATGAGCTCGTCCTTGCTTCTCCAGCAGTGTCCCGCGTGTCTGGTTCGTCTGACTTGTATAGTTTTCGTGATGGGGGGCAAGTGTCCGTATAGTTGGAGTCTCGTGGGGTGTTGTCGCCAGGACTTGTTTAATACTGCTCTCAACATTCTTGTGTAATTTCCGTCTAGTTTCCTCTCCAGCCGCTTCGTTAGCGTCCATGTGGTGCATCCATATAGCAGTATCGAAACAACCGCTGCCTGGAAGAAACTGCGTTTCATTTTATCAGTTAGGTCCGACTTCCATATGATCGAGAGCCTATCGATAGCTGTCCATGCCTTCGTCAGTCGTGTGTCGATGTCTTTTTCGGTTGATGAGACGCTACTTCCTAGGTAGGTGAATTTGTCAACTAGTTTCAGAGAGGCTCCGTCTAGTGTGGCAATGTTGCCCGTTTGGTTGTAGCACATATATTCAGTTTTGTTTGCATTGACATGGAGGCCAATGCCAGCTGCGGCTCGTTCCAGACTATGCAGTAGTGTCTCTGCTTGATTAGGCGTATTTGCTAGTAACGCCAAGTCATCAGCGTAGTCGGCGTCCGTGATTGTTTTTGCGGGGTACCTTTTGCTTCTTCTCTTAGCTCGAAGCCATTTTCTCTGATTTTGTCGATCGAAGTCCTAAGCACATAGTCTAGACAGATGATAAAGAGGTACGGGGCTAGTGTGTCTCCTTGTAGTACTCCTGCAACAATGTCGAAGTATTCCGTGTCTCCATCTGGTGAACGTACTTTCACTTTGGTTTTTCTGTAGAGAATCATTATCTCTGCTACTGTTTCTTTTGGTAGGCCGTATGCTAGTAGGATTTGCTCCATCTTCCCTCTGTGTATGGAATCGAAGGCTTTGGTAAAGTCGACAAATAGTAATGTCGCCTGTAAGTTTTTTGCCCGAACGCCTTCCAGGATTCTACGGATGGTCAGTATTTGTGAGGTTGTGGATCTATTTCTCCGGAAGCCGTTTTGGTTTTTCCTAAGGATGTTGTCTATTTTGGATTCTATGCGGTTTCATAGTAGGGCATTGTAGATTTTGGCTGCTATGGATGTAAGTGTTATCCCTCGGTAGTTCTTGGCTAGTCCGAGGTCGCCTTTTTTAAGGAATGGAAGGGTGCATCCCTTCGTCCATCTTTCTATCCTATTTTGACTATAGACTGCGTTGCATTGCCGGAGCAGTATATCGTCGAATTGTCTAGTCTTCCACACTTCTGGGGGGATCTCGTCTAGCCCTGCTGCTTTCCTATTTTTAATTCTTCTGAGAACTGAGTCGAGTTCTTCTTTGGTGAAAGGACCTAGTTTAACGTCTAATTGCTTACTAATAATTCTGGTGATCGGTTCATCCGTTATTTCCGGTGGGTTTCCTAGTAGATTTTTGAAATGCTGTTCCCACAGTTTTACTCTTTCTCGTTGGCTTGCAACTTTCAATTTTGCTTTGGCTGTGCTCTTCCTTCTACTTACTTCGTTTATTGTTTGCCAGGCTATCCTGGATTATCTATCTTCCACCGAGTCTCTAATCTTATCTATCTGATTTTGTATGTATTCTGCCTGTTCTTTTAGATATATTCCTGTTAATTGATGTTGAGCCTTTTCTAGTTTTCGTGCATTTGTGTTTGTTGGGTTCTTTTGATAGCTTTTGGAGGCAGTTTTCACAAGTGCACGTTTTTCTCTAACCGCTGGTGTTTCCCAAGCGGCTCTATATTTAGTTCTAGGTTTTGTTGGAATACACTTTGCTGCCGCCTCAAGGTGTGCTTTTACAAAATTTTCATATTCGTCATTTGGGGTACCTTTTTCTGCCTTCTCTTGTAGTGCTTTGAATATGTTTCTTAATTCTAATGCATATTTATCTCTAATATCTCTGTTGTTGCGTAGGGCCCAGTCATAGTGCTTGGTTGTCGCTTTACGTGTGGCGTTTTTTCGTAGGCTTAGACGTACTTTGGCCGTAACTATTCGATGATCGGAGGACACACCCTCGAAAGAGGAGTATGCCTCGCAATTCATCGCACTGTTTTTCCATTTCCCGTTTATAAGGACGTAGTCTATCTGTGCTTTACTCTTATTTGCGTATGTGTAGGTCCATAATTTCCCCTCCCTTTTTTTAAAGTTTGTATTGAGGCATGTTAATCTATTTTCTATCATGAAATCTATTAGATGTTGTCCATTCCTGTTTGATGCGTTGTGTAGGCTGTATTTGTTGTGTCTGTTTTTCCCGATTTGTGCATTCATATCTCCGCCAATGACTAGCAGGTTGTGTTTCGGAATGCTACGTACTAGGGAGGATAGATCTTCGTAGAAGGTGACTATTTCGTTTTCTTCGCTAACATTGGTAGGGCTGTAGCAGGAGATAATTGTTGCTTTGGGGTTGCCATTAAACGTTGCGGCCATCATCCTAGGTTGTATTCTCTCAATGCTGTTCAGTGTTTTTAACGCTCTTGGTCCTAGAAGCATTCCCACCGCTCCTACCGATGCATTGATAGAGTTTTTCCATGCGGATACAGTCACCAGCATCCATCCATTACCAGTTTCGTGATACTTGATATCTTCGGTGTGCGTGTATCGGTGCTCTTGTATGCAAATTATGTCTATCTTATGTTCTACGGCTGATGCAGTTAGCTCTGATAGTTGACCTATTCTATTTAGGGTTCTCACGTTAAATGTCGCTATCTGTATTGTTTGTTTGCATTTTAGTAGTTTTTGTTTGAGTTTGAGCTCTGTAGCTGATTTTTCGAACACTGAGGCCAGGGCTCCAACCTCAGCAGGACGCGCCCCTTTTTTACCCGCGCGAAGAGTGATGTGGTTTATGTATCTGGTTTGAGTACGAGTCATGGTTATCTTTCGATGGCTGTTTTTATTCTCATCTATAGAAGCCACTCTCATAGATGAGCAGCAGTAGTTCCCCGATCGAACTGACAATCCTGAGCGTTAAGCCGCAGGACTCACACGTACATCACGCTGCTTCCCATGTGTATGTGTTAAAAAAAAATTAAAAAAATTAAAAAAAAAAATTTTTTTTTTTTTTTTTTTTTTTACCTTAAGTTTTAACTTAGTTAAAGTCCAAGACTGCTGTCTGTTAAAATTCAAAGACATTTTGGGGTATATTTCAGCCTATCATCCGATTCCGGCCCAGACAGGTTTTTATTTTATTGGTAGAATTCGATTTTTGACTTCGGTTGCTTTTTTTTTTTTTAATTTTTAACTGAGAGTGTGTAATAAGACTTATATCAGCCCTATTGGGTCGTGTTGTAAAATACGCCGACTGTACTTTTGCAGAGAGGTAAGACCACCCGATTGAGTGTCCTGAATATGAATCTAAACCACAGTCCTGGAGGTTTGGGGAATATCGACTATTTTTCATTGAACCACAGTGTTAGTGCCTGTTAGAGTCTTATCTAAGGGACAAATAATACTGTTCAATGATTTACTAAGGATTGTTAGTAGTAGTAGTAGTAGTAATTATACAGCTGTATGCAAATTATCTATATTACATTGTGATATTTGATAAATTGATTTGCTGATGTTAAATAAAAATGTTTGAAACCATTTAACTCTGTGCAAACAAATAATTACTGTTAAATCGAATAATTAGTCTTTGATAGAAATCCTTGAAACCACTCAACTTTGTGCAAACAAATTAGCTCTAACAAGTCGTTTAAAAATAGAGTTACCTATAAACTATTCGATTACGAATCAATTATTCATATAAACAGGATTTGGCATATAATAATCAACAAGAGTTGATATACCATAGAATACCGACAAAGAAAAACTATAATTTAATCTACAGAGAAAGATAAAGGAAGAGATTCAAATAAAAACGGTGGATATAATCATATTTCAAAAATTATTTTAAAAACATCTTAAATCAAAAGATCATTCTTTTTAGTTGCTGTCAGTTTTCCTGATGACATGTATATCGATTCGGTGTTGGTATAGAGATACGTCGGATATATGGGCGTTGTTGTTAAACTAAGTTAAGTCTAAATAGACACACTATATAAATCTAGCAAGAACCATAGAGGAAGACAAATTTTTGTCTACATTGTAGAAAGATGTCGCCTGAAAATCAGTGTTTCTTACTAAAAACTGGATCAAGGACAAATATAAAACTATCTCATTTACTAGATACCTGTAGGCCAATTGAAGATAGGTAGGCCCGTCCACAGCGTTTGGTTGTTGCTAGAAAAGCCAAATCTAAGAGGCTGAAAGTGACCATCTTTTCTAGGTTTGGTGCCATGGCCTTACAGTATTTTCCTTTTTTTCCTCTCTTTTCTTCCTCCCTGCGTGTTTCCTCGAAAGAAAGGACAGCTTAGTGGATGGTGTGTCGCCAAGTTAAACAAGGTTCACCAAGGATAGCCCAATGGCGATGATCAATGTGACACACGCTGGAGGAGACCTTCAATCAGTCTCTATACCTCTTCATGTTCGGCTAATGAAATGTTCATTGTATAGCAAAATTTTGAGCAGGTGGTTGTTTTCCATTCTGGAGCGATGTCCAATCCCAGGTAGTTTCAACTGCATGGTGTCGATTCTAATGGCAACTGCTTGTTCAAAGACTTCGGTGTTGGTGGCAAATGCATATATTTATATATATGTGTGTGTGTGTGTGTGTGTGTGTGTGTGTGTGTGTGTGTGTGTTCATACATACTTACCAGCCTTTAGATGGTCTCTCTCGGCGTTCATGCTAGATGGGCCATTGTGAGTTAGTCAACTGGTCTCATAGAGGTTTCCCTTAAGGCAATACCAACTGATCAGGGTTAAGTTTTTCGCTCGGTGTCTGAGGCGCAAATAAAGGAGATTTCCAGGGGAACCAAACATTTTTTTGTGATTGCCACGCTTAAGTCTCAATCCATGCTTACCCATTCCACATTTAAATGAAGTCTAACTTTGTGGGAGATTAGGTAAATCCTTTAAATCCTACACGCATACATGCATTCATACATACATACCTATCCATATAAATATATATATATGTATAAATACATTCACACATGCGCAGTTACGAGTATACATACATATATTAACATAATAAACATAGATAGATAGATAGATAGATAGATAGATATTTTGCACATATATTATTTCCTTATGATATTTGTAACAATCTATATCGAGAGCGTGTTCGTGCGTGAGCGAATTCGTCGAAATTTCGAAGGTACTGATTTTATTTTTTAGGTTTTGTGTTTATTTTCTCGATTTTTTTTTTTTTGTAGAGTCGCTCGAGCCGGATGTGCACAGAATATGATAGGCCAGTGTATGAGGAGAATTTATCTTTGGGAACGGGCGTAAACAATCTTTTACTTATCCTGAGGTAAAGTGAGATCGATACTCGATCAATATCAGATCACAGATGACCTTGCTAAAGCACAAGACAAAATCTAATCAGGCTGTCATATGCATATATATATATATATATATATGTATATATATACAAAGGGAGCGAGAGAATGTACTGACGCCGATACAGGTTCACACAAGGACACAGACACAGGGACACACAAACATATATATGAGAATGTATGTGTGTGTGCGTGTGTTATAAGTAACTGAAAATGAACGCGTATTATTTCCATAAAACAATTCAAAAGAGGCATATATATATATATATATATATATATATATATATGTATGTATATATATATATATATATATGTGTCTGTATATATATATATATATATATATATATATATGTGTGTGTGTGTGTGTGAATGTATATATATATATATAAATGTATATTGAAACGACATAGATTATGTATATGTACGCAAAAACATGCATAAAGTATATTCATGATTTTTCCTTGTGAATCTAATTACATTAATATAACCATATACATCATTTATGAACACACACGCACACGATAACACACACAGATACGCACAAGTATATATATATATATATATATATATATATATATATATATATATATATATATATATGTCTGTATATTGTATCAACCATAAAAAAAGGTACGTCTATAGTATTTTTATAAAAAAAATGTTCTTCTACATTTATACCATACATCTTAGTTGATTTATCTACATAAAAGATACATGGATTTTATTACTTCTCATGGAATATCATACGATGATCAAAACGAATATTTTTAGGAATTATTTTTTACTAAAATCTACTGCATGCATTGAAACAGTTGAACAAAGATTATGAATATGTAATAGTCCAAGACAATTACACCTCATATATTTATACAGCTTATTTTGTGTTGCAAAATGTCGTAGATTTTGATAATAAATAATACATAATAATATCCGTTTTGTGGTACAATATTACACAATAGATTATGAAATCCAGGGGTCTTTTAATTAGAAGACTATCAACATTTCATAAAAATATTAGCAGTAATGTTCTTATGGACAATACTCGATCTTATTTATGACCAATACTATATATATATATATATATATAGTGTAAAAGATTTTGGCTACTTTAAATAATTGTAAATATCTGCTAATTGTAAGCTTATAAATGAATGGTATCGCATTTTCAGCAGATGAAAATTGGCACTTTTTTAGTCATTTCCATGCCTTATTATTTTTATATAGGCGGAACTGTTCTATGCTGGATATATGTTCAGCCCAGGGTAGTTAAATTTCAACAACATGGCCTTGATTCCAGAGACCACTGCATAAAATTTTGTAGTGGTGGTTCTGGCTGAGAATCTAAGACGACCCCAAAAAGAACAATTCTAAAGCTTTCCCCTAGCGCATAAAACCAAACCAGATGCAGCGTTTTAAAACAGAAAATATCTATAATGAAATCTTATTACATAATATTGGTTTGAAGAAGTGATATATATATATATATATATATATATATATATATATATATCCGCACGTGTGTGTGTGTGTGCAAACTTACCCTTGCTCAGTATATTTATTTATCTTTTTTTAATTTTCAGTTTTATTTTCAACTTCTTTCGATCTTCCACTGGATCTTTACCCAAATCTGAGGGTGATGACATGCATTCTATGTATTTATGTTTTCGCTTCCTCTTTTGGGAAATCGTTAGTATTTCACTCCTCGAGAGTTTTTCACATCACTTTCAGCCGGTGTCCGTTCATTAGATACTGAGTGACGGTAAGTTTCCACTGGCCTCGAAGATTCTCCTGGGTATTCTGGCTGATCTCAGCAAAACTGTCGTCTGGCTGCTCTCTATTCTTCTTCTTATTTCCAATTCTTCTAGACTCCTTTCAAAGTCCTTAGAGACCGTTCCCCGCGAACCAATCGTCGTCCTAATATTCCACAGCTTTCTTAGTTCTTTGGCAAGGTCCAAGCAGTTCTTATTAATTACGTTTTCTTTGAATTTCAGTCTGTTGTTCAGCAGAACAGCAAAATCCACTAGACAGCTAGTCCTTCTTTTTTTTCTTTTTTTTTTTACTAACACTAGATCCGGTTTTCTTGCTGGGATCATGTGATCCGTTTTTATCCCCAAATTCCGAAGAATGCGTCTAAATCTCTAGAGCGGATTATGGTTTGTGGATATACCATTTGTTAGTACGGTCAAAATTCAATCTCATTTACAATTCTCAGTGGATTAATTTTCCAACCCAATCATGCCTGCTCTTGCACTTCTTTCTGAGTTAGTTTTCTGCATTCGATTATTACGTGATTAACAGTTTAATATTTGTTACCAATGAACCTACACTTGTTATTCTGTTGAATATTATTAATTTTTGCTTTAATATAATTGGTCCTTATGGCGTTATTTTGAGTTGCTTTTAGAAGAAATTTTGTTTATCTCTGAAAGTTTCACTTTCGTAGTTATGTCCAGGACTTCTCGTGTGCAATCTCACCAGTTTGTCGCTTGAAATATACATACAGTTCTTTTTCTTTTAATTTCTGTTTACCAGCATTTGTTTTGTTTTTTTTTGTTTTTTGGGGGGTTTTTTTGTTCTTAGATTGTCTGTGCTGTGATTCGTCTTTATTCGCTGTTTTTAATGTAGTTTTCGAGTTCACGGAATGATGCATCTACACAATCCTCGTTGCTGGCGGGTCCTCTTCATCCTTCTTATTTTGACATATTAAGTCTATCAATGTCACCTTTTGGATGTAATGCCTTTCTTATCCTCGGGTTCATTTTATGAATGGTCCCGAGTATCTTAGCGAAAGGACGGTCCAAATGCTGATTCCTTTGATGAGATTTATACTGCAGTGCGTGATTTCTAGTTTCTAAGGTATTCTTTTTTCTTTATTTCCGCTTGTTTTATTGTGTCCGCTTCGTATATTCCGATGTACTTGTAATTTTCTTTTTCTCCAAGCGATCTAATGCATTCTCCAAGCGTTAAAATTTCCTGATTTAGCAGTTCTGTTCCTTTGTATTTCCCTAATTTTCATCATAAGCATGACCTATTTTTCTATGCTAAATTCTATTCCTATATCCTGGCTGTATATTATTATTGTAAGAATCACCAAATTTTTTAAAATATTTTGTAAACGGCTTAATATCGTTCGTTAGCATAAGGTAATTAATATTTTCTAGTGATTTTGATAATTTGTTGGCCGCAGTGCACTTCCTAAATACGTTACTGAGTGGCATCATTGTTATTACAAATACCAGTGGCAAGAACAGGTCTCCCTGAAAAAGTTTTTCATCCTGCTGCACGTATTATTATTTACTCATTAGAGTTTTTCACATCAGCGTAAGCTGATGCTCTTTCACTACAGATTGAGTGATAGCAAGTCTCCTCAAGTCTCCAGGACTCTTTTCAGTATTCTGGCCGTTTTCAATAATGCTGTTGTTGGATGGTCTCCACTCGGCCGCCAACTTCTAAATCCTCCATGCCCTTTAATAATCCTTTAGTTACCATGCCAAAAGCACCAATAACCATTATTATTATTATTATTATTATTCATGCTTTTACAGAGGTTTCACAACTCAAATTAGAATTGACTTTATATTTAAATGTATAGACTTGTTAAACTCCGATAAACTCCCTTCATCTTTAAATGAAACAACGATCCCGACTTGTGATAAAAACGCACAACAAAAGTATGATAAACATTTGTTTCAAGACTGAACGACGTATAAGAATGAGACTTTTTCTGAGCAAAACAACACAGATCGGGGAAAAAAATTGATTTTACTCTCGGAAATTTAAATGAGGATCAAAGGTTTGAGATTCTTAGAACTGAAAATGGCGTTAGAAATCGTAGTAAACAAAGAATAGAGCAAAAAGTGAAAATGAATGTTTAAAAAATTACTCAAATTACCTATCACTCTATCTATTAATAAAGAATAGACAGAGAGATAATTTAAACGATTTTCTTATCATTTATTTTCACTTTTTGTTCTATTCTTTTTTTTTGTTATTATTTCTATTATTATTATTATTGTTAGTTTTTCACAATGATTAACAAATGGTTTTTCACCGGAGTCTGAATGACAGCAAGTCTCCTCAAATATCTAGGACTGTTCTCGGTATTCTGCAGTCTTAGCAATGTTGTAGTTTGAATGGTCATGGTTCATCCTGAGACTTCCATCTCTTACAACCCTTATTAACCCTTTGGGAATCGTTCCAAACGCACCAATAACAACTGGCATCACTATCTCCTTCATGTTCCATAGGTTTTTTTAGTTCTCTGACAAGGTTTAAGTACTTATCTCTCTTTTCGATTATTTTGTTTTTCCCTCTGTGATTCACCGGGAATACAAAGTCCTCTTTTCGGCTGGTTTTCTTCTTTTTTTTTTTTTTTTTGTTAATGTTTTGGTTAATTATTGCTAGGTCCGGTTTTTTGGCTGGAGGTTGGGTGATTTGTTGGTAGCTCAGAATTCCAGAGAATTCTATGTGTCTCATTTTTCAAGGTGGATTCTGGTTTGTGCTTATAAAATATGGTTGTATAGAGGAATATCAATTTCTTGCACAATTCCCAGTGCATCACCTTCCCTACCCAGGTGTGCTTAGCCGTGTAGTCCTTCAGCGCTAGTTTGTTGCATTTGTTTATGGGATACACCAATTCGTCTCAAACTGCATAACCTACATTTACTGTTTTGTTCCGTCTTTTCTACATTTGTTTTAACATAATTGGTTCTTATGGGAGTGTTTTGGGCTGCGATTAGAAGAGATTCATTTTCTCTTTAAAAGATTCGCTTACTTGGCCATTTCCAGGTCTTTTTGTGTAAGATTTCGTCGGTTTGTTGCCCGAAATATCCATACAGTTGTTTTTCGTCCTATTTTCCGAGTTATAATAGTTTCGTTTATCTTTATGTTGATACAGCTGTTCCTGGTTGCGGTAATTCGTCTTTCTTATATTGATGCTTCCATGCTATCTTCAATGCTGGCGAGTCTTCTTCCTTCTTCTTTTCTTGACACATATAGTCTATCTACGTTATTTTCTCGGGTGTAACGCCCTGTGCATCGTCATAGCTTTCTTGTCAACTGCTCGATTTATGTAAGCTCTTCTCTCATCCACTTCAAGAATGGCACCGACTATCTAACAAACGGGACTGCCCTTTGATGAGATTCCTGCTGCTGAGCTTTGTTTCGATAAGTATTCCCATTCGTCAGAGCGACTCTTTCTTTTTTTTTAATCTCCGCTCGTTTGATGGTGTCCGCTTCCAAAATTTCCAAGTACTTGTAAATTTACTTTCCTCCGAGCGTTCTGATTTTTTCTTGATTTGGCAGTTCTATTCCCTCGGTTATTTGTCGTTTCCCGCTTTTTCTTAATAGCAACAGACATTTTTCTATGCCAAATTCTATTCCAATATCCTAATTGCATATTCTTATTTGCATAAGAGTTTCTGATTCTTTTTCGTTCTTTGCAAACAATTTGTCTTTATTCATATATACTAGTTGGTTAATCTTTTCTCCAGATTTTGTGAATTTATAACTTCCTCAGCATTTTCTATTTATGTGATTAAATGGCACCGTCGCTATAATAAAAAATGGTGAAATAACATCTTTGTGGAAGACTACCGCCCACTTTGGATTTTCACATCAACTTCAGTTTTCCCTCTTCCTTTCAATTCTACTTTTCAGTTTTTTTTATGGCTTCCTGTTACATAATTAAGAAATGTTTTTTTAATATTAATCATCTTTCGTTAATTATATTTTATCATTCAGTTTGGTTGATGGTTTGAACTATTCGGGTTAAGAGTTCAGGTGCATAGTCATTGGGTACAGTTTTACGCTCGAGCGCAAAGGATGACAATCACCATTGTCATAATAAACCCCAGACAGGAAATGGGACTGGAGAGAGGATGACGATATGCCTGGAAGAGATGGTCTTGAGAATTTGAAGATTTTGAAAAAAGAGTCAGTTGAGAGTTGGATTTTGACCATTGAAGATATAGTTGGATTATTCGGATCTCTACTGAGAGAGATCTTAAACATCACGGGATGCGCCACGCATTTGTGGGGTCAGATAGTATGGTTAGCATTGTAAGAATTATGTCTCTCTCCTCGTGTCGAAGAACCGAAGTCAGAAATTAATAAAACCATTCGTACGTGAACAACAGAGTCTGCCTGTGTATTGCATTTGTATTTGACGTCGTTTGGATATGTATGCGTATGTAATATGCAACATTCCGTGATGAACTTGTAGATTTTGAGACAGTCAATTATCCAATTTTGCAGGATATATATATATACATATATATATATATATATATATATATATATATATATATATCATGTCTTTTTATAGTTAATCGATATCATGGCAATTTTTTCTACTTCGTTTTGCTCTCCTCGATGATATGACGATCAATGTACAAAGGATCGCCTGTTCCTTTTATTCCTTTAAGGCATCCTTTCATTTCTTCAGGAAACAATCCCCGGCTTACATGCAATCTATGCTGTTAAGATTTTCCACATAATAGATAAACACGTTACCAGTCTATAATTGCTGTAGACAATTCTTTTGGGGAGTCTTTCTAGATGAGGGGGGGTCTCTCTTTTAGTCGTCCATTATTATTATTGTTATCCTTATACTCATTTTTGAGTTTTTCACACCAGCCTAAACTGATAGCTTCTCACTGGAGTCTGAGTAACAGCAAGTCTCCTCAAATATCCCAGAATCTTGTTAGTATTCTGGTTGACCTTAATAATTCTGTATTTTGGATGATTTCCACTCGTGCTCTTATTTCCAGTCTCTTCAACAATCCTTTAGTGTCTGTGCCGAGGGTGCCAATAACAATAGATTACTGTCACTTTCATGTTCCATTGATTTTACTGTTCTCTAGCAAGGTCTAGGAACTTATCTCTGTTTTCACTTTCTTTCAGTTTAAGACTGTGGTCAGCCGGAACGGCAAAGTTCATTTTTCGACATGTTCTCTTTTTTTGTTGACTACCACTCGGTCTAGTCGTCTGGTCAAGATTAGGTGATCTGTTTGTATCTCAAAATCCCATTTACTTTTGTGCACGTCATTTTTTAGGGACGGATTCTGGGTTGTGCATATACCATTTGTTTCTATGGTCAAATTTAAACTTCTTGCACAATTCCCAGTGGATTAGCTTGCTCACCCAGCCGTGTCTTGTCTAATACTCTCTTTGCATTAATTTGCTTATTATATATATTTGTCTATTCTCGCTTTGACATAGTTAATCATTATGGCGTTGTTTTGTGCTGCTATCAGAAGAGGTTCAGTTCTCTCTTAAGGCTTCCCTTTTTAAACCATGTCCACGTTTTCTCGAGTGAGCTTTCACTTGTTTGTCGCTTGAAATGTCCATATAGTTGTTTTCTGGTATTTTTGTTCTGTTCATGCTAGCGTTATCTGTATTGTTTCTGGTGTCTGTAATCAATCTTCCATCGTATTTTATGTAGTCTTTTTATTGTTGTATCGAAGTGTCAACGCTATCTAGAATGTCGACGAGGGGTCTTCCTCCTTTTTTCTTCTTAAAACATATAGTCTGTCAACGTCATCTCGGGATGTAAGGCCTTATGCATCGTCAAGCAGGTTTCAAAATCCAAATTAGAATATATAAAACTCTACATTCAAGTATTTAGACTACTTATCTCCGATATAATCGCTTCTCCCTTAAATGAAAGGAGATTCCTAACTTGTGATAAAAACATGCAAAATAATTTGGGTAAACTGTTAAAACTCACGGGAAAAATAGGAAGATGTTTTTAGGAAAATTCACATTATTAACACCTTACAAGGCCAACACTTACGTTGAATTGTAATATACTAGCTTAGCTGGTGACGATGAACTTAGCAGATTCAACGCGGTCGCAAGATAACATTAACAAAGTGGTTTTCACTGGAAAGAGAAACATAGACACACTTGTATTCATTTTCAGATGTCTAAAGTATGATGAAGGGTGAGGATTGATAAAACAATTATTGATAAGCGAGCTAAAGAAAGAAGCGTAATATTCTAGCTTTGCTGGCGACGATGAACTTAGCAGATTCAATACGGTCGCAAGATAACATCAACCAAGTGGTTTTCATAGGAAAGAGAAACATAAAATATGATGGTGAGAATATAATTTAATTCCTATTGATAGAGTGACAAATATTTCCTTTCGCGGATAAGATCAACAAATCACCGGGAAAAAAAACGAAGTAAGTAAGTTCCGATAACCAGCCATAAACAGAAAAATACGTGAGGCGAAGAGGATATTCATATATCTGCATGAGACTTGAAAAGACAATATAAGGTTTGTAATTTTGGACTGAAAGCAGAGACCTGCTGGTCACTCAAGCAGACTAGTCAGCACCTCGTGTGTGTTCTCCGGCTGTGGCACTACTTCACAAAAAGGGTCCCCGCCACAGAAGAAAGATATGTGCGAACTTTCTCTGACTGTATTCCTACTACACACAATTGTCGCCGTCGAGGAATAAAAATATAAATTATATGTTTATATATCTACGATTTTTCGTTGTTTGTCCAGCGGTGCAAAAGCGACAGAATTACTCTATCACAATATAAATACGATTAAATGGAAGAAGTGAACTCCGTAATAATCAAACGTGCTGTCTCAATAAATACAATTATCTTGCCCCAGATTGTCAGAGGATAATAGATTCTCATGGAGAAAAGTATCGTACGAAACACATGTGTATAGCATTGCTAACCATGGGATGCAGCATCGTGAATGTGAAGAAATGTGGATGACTTCAAAGACAGATCAGTGGCACTCTTTATCTGATGCTGTATGAAAGAAACCTCATAGGTCAGAGACCAGGATTAAATAGTTAAGTCAGGAAACTTCTGATACTCTCTATGAGGGTGTCGGGTATTGATGACAAAATTAGTTACAGAAAGATTATTATGAATCTAATTCAAATCATACGAACAAACTGCATAGCTATTCACGTTGGTGAACAAAGGGAATGTTCTGCTTAGGTTGAAGCTCTGGATCCTATGTTCAAAAATCAGCTACAGAGCAAAGACTAACTTAGATGCAAAATAAAAGTCAACATACTGACTTTTAACATAAGAACATTAAATACAATAAACCAACAACCAGAACACACAGCCCCAACAGCTGAGCAGAATATAGAGATCATATGCGTACAGAAACATTGATTTTACTGTGAGCTAGAACTAAAACATCATTATCCAAGAAATTATTGGATATTTTTGACAGCACCTGCATAAGAAAACTCCATCAATGCTGCTACGGGAGAAATGCAAATGTTCCGCGTGCCTTGAAATCAATAAATGGCATCAGGAGAACCCAAGCGAGAATTATCTGTGCTACGTTTAAGTGAAGCCCCTGTGAAACAATCGTCTCTTGCAGCAGTCACTCTAATGCCAGTGATTAAACAGACATCGTCACCTTCTATTATAAGCGACCATTCCTTGCTTGATATATTTCCAAATACGGCGTTCTGGTTATCGTCGCTGACATTACCGCTTGTATAGATAAAGATGAAAATGATAAATTATGTTTACGCAACTCACCAAACAGAAATCTAGTCCAGTCGGCTGGGGCTGTAAAATACACCGACTGCATCTCTGCAGAGGCGTAAGCCCCCACCCCAACGAGTCCCCTTGATATTACATTAAACCATCGAATGGCTAGGCCTTAGAGATTTGAGCAATGTGAAGTATCATTTCCTTACCATTGCTCCCTGGTCAACTCTGACCAGGAGTGGTATCAACTGATCGTATCCTATCTATGGTTTAAATAGAACAAATTTTGCAAACAAATAAAAAATATTAAATTGCGACTGTTAAAGTGAAATACTTGAAATCATTCAATTGTATGTTAAAAGAAACTCAGACTCATTTAATAATGTTATCTATAAAATGTTTTTAAAAATCATATATATTTAATCTAAATGTATAAAACCGGATTTGAAACCTACAATTGTTCATACGCCATAAAAACCAACACAACCAAATCATAAATATTTAATCTAAATGTATAAAAATGGATTTGGCATTAAATAACCTACAATTGTTCATATGCCATAAAAACCAACACAACCAAATCATAAATATTTAATCTAAATGTATAAAAATGGATTTGGCATTAAATAACCTACAATTGTTCATATGCCATAAAAACCAACACAACCAAATCATAAATATTTAATCTAAATGTATAAAAATGGATTTGGCATTAAATAACCTACAATTGTTCATATGCCATAAAAACCAACACAACCAAATCATAAATATTTAATCTAAATGTATAAAAATGGATTTGGCATTAAATAACCTACAATTGTTCATATGCCATAAAAACCAACACAACCAAATCATAAATATTTAATCTAAATGTATAAAAATGGATTTGGCATTAAATAACCTACAATTGTTCATATGCCATAAAAACCAACACAACCAAATCATAAATATTTAATCTAAATGTATAAAAATGGATTTGGCATTAAATAACCTACAATTGTTCATATGCCATAAAAACCAACACAACCAAATCATAAATATTTAATCTGAATGTATAAAAATGGATTTGGCATTAAATAACCTACAATTGTTCGTATGCCATAAAAACCAACACAACCAAATCATAAATATTTAATCTGAATGTATAAAAATGGATTTGGCATTAAATAACCTACAATTGTTCATATGCCATAAAAACCAACACAACCAAATCATATATATTTAATCTAAATGTATAAAAATGGATTTGGCATTAAATAACCTACAATTGTTCATATGCCATAAAAACCAACACAACCAAATCATATATATTTAATCTAAATGTATAAAAATGGATTTGGCATTAAATAACCTACAATTGTTCATATGCCATAAAAACCAACACAACCAAATCATATATATTTAATCTAAATGTATAAAAATGGATTTGGCATTAAATAACCTACAATTGTTCATATGCCATAAAAACCAACACAACCAAATCATATATATTTAATCTAAATGTATAAAAATGGATTTGGCATTAAATAACCAACACTCGTTGACACGGCATAAAACCCAACCAAACTAAATCTTATATGTTTAATATAAATGTATAAACAGGATTTTACACTAAATAACCCACAATGATAGATATGCCATAAAACCCAACCAAAATAATCAAGAAATTGTGAACATCTAGCGACGTTTTCTGTCGAGAACAAGCTTGTATGCCTAATCACTAAATCTTTAAAAAACAGAAACAACTATGGACTTACACCTACCTAAACAATTCAAAATCACCACATGATTACAAACAGATATTTCCTGCCCTTTGAACTGTGACGACTATTCCTCCTTTGAAGGAATATCTTTAAATCGAAGAATCGTATCAGCAAAGATTCGCCTGAGTCTACGCACAAATAAGAAATTGATAGCTAAACTCTTTGTGATAGTGATATAAATAATTAACATATGGTAACATTAAGAAACATAGTGGATACTCTTAAGGGGTCATCTGAAAAAAAGTATACTATAAATGACAAATGTAAAAACTTAGTTACTGCCCATATAGAAGCAACCGTTGCATCGAAACTAAAGATTTAGATGTAGAAATCCTGGGGGTCAATTGTAGTTAAAGAAAAATAATATAAAATGAAAAAGCATCGTTACTTAATTTTTAAAAAACTCAACACCAATGCATAGAACCGTAAGAAAGCCAAAAAAAACTAACTAAAATATATCAATAAGAAAAACTAGAATACATTCAAAGGCAAATCAATGAAATCGGAACAGTAGTCAAAGATAGAAAAGCACGATTAGCATGGCAGACAGTGAATAAAGTTAGCAAAAGGAAAAGCACCTCAAAAGACAAACTAAAAGCTGTCAGCCAAGAAGAAAGACTTCTGAAGTGAAAAGAACATTTCAAGAATTTACTTGAAAAAACCATCAAGAACTCATGGATAAACCATCTATAAATGATTAATAGCCAACAAGATATCAAACTTGGATAATTTAAGACAGAAGAACATAATGCAGTACAGAAAGAATAAATACAAAAGCTAACGGCCTCTACAAGGCATTGAAAGCATACTTCTCCAATTAAACAATGTTTAATGAATGAACAAAAAAAAATAACTAGAGGCATAAACAAAAGGCCGCATCCTCTTCTTCCCCAAGAAAAATGACTACCGAATCACAAAGAATTACAGAGGCATAACTCTTACTGCTTTTGTTACAATGATCTATTATACCCTGTTTCTCAATCCGAAATGAAGTTGAGAAAATCCTTACGAAAAATCGGGACGTCTTTCGGAGAAATCGTTTCACAACTTAGCAGATTCTGACTATCCTTCAGATCTTCAAAGGAGTACGTAAAAAAATTAAGGAAACACTATTTTCGTTGATTTCTCTAATACATTTGATTCTATATACAGAGGGAAAATGGAACAAATATTATCTGCATATTGTCTCCCCAAAGAAACTGTTAGCGCTATAATGATGCTTAACAAAAACACAAATGCATTGGTTCGCTTATTCGATGGCGTCATCAATTTCTTTGACATTGTCGCTGGGGTCATGCTTGAAGATACATAAGCACAATATCTGTCCATAATCTGTCTTTATTACCAACTACGAACGGCAAAATATCTGATAAAAAAATTGTTTCACTTTTTAAAAAGGTAAGAAACAAACGATACCAGCAGAAACTATGACCGATGCATACTCCACAGATAATCTTACTCTTCTCGAAAATACACCTGCCCAGGCCAAATATATACTGCACAGTCTGGAGCAAACAGAAATAGGCATTTGTAATATAATGGCCGAGGGATTTCGTTTTATATATCTTGCCTTTGGGTTTAGTTAGGTTGTGAACCTTTCGGCTCAGCACATGGGTTAGTTAGGTGCAAACTTGTGCACAGGTGTTGACACGCGCACTGGGAGGATGTGTCGCTCACAGATGTCAAAATAAAAATCCCAGTTAGGATTTGGGGACGTGAATGACGTCATGCACCGGAAGCGTGTGCGGAGGATTTGGGGGGATTTGAAAAAAGTCAGTTAGTTGAGTCTTGCGGTCCGAAGAAGAAGAGTGACTTTCGCAAGCTCTCAGTGGCCTTGTGGCGGGTGCCGCACGTGAGGGGTGCTGCACGTGACGGGGGGCAAATGGAAAAGGCAGTATAGAAAGATTGAGCCTTTCTCTCCTTATGTCGAAAAACCTTTAAACTCAAAGGTAATAAAAAGTTTCGTACCTGAACTAAGAAGTCGTAAGTGTTTTCGTGTTTTGGGATTCCTATGTTCTATGTATATATGTTATGAACATTCTATGTACGTTTCACATATCTGTATCTGGCTATGGTACACGTTGACCTCTACGTGAATGCAAAGAAAACAGCGTTCATGTGTTTTAAACAAGAAAGAGACATCTTCACTTTAATTGTCAAGACTCTGAAATTATTAAACCACTTTTGATACCTCGATAGTAATAACTTATCAACTAAAATCGATATCAACATATACACAGGTGAAGCATGGACCTCTATTGATTGGCTGTCGCTCTGATCACTCTGAGATTTTTAAGCGAGATTTCTTTGAAGCTGTTGCCGCGTTGTAATGAAACACCAATGAGGACTGTAACAAAACACTTTGACAAAAAGTTCGACAGGAGCAACAACAGAATGCAACGTGTTATTCTGAACAAATATCGGAAGCAACAAACAACAAAACAGCAGCTACATGGCCACTTATCACCCATCTCACAAACCTTAAAAGTAAGACGAACAAGACATGTTGGGTCGAGCAGTAGACGTAAAGACGAATTCATAAGCAACGTTCTCCCATGGATTTCTTCACGTGGATACAACAGTTATTGCCGACTAGTAAAAACTTACATACATCAGCTCTGTACGAAATCTGGCTTCCATCTTGAGAAGCGATGGGTGATAGGGATTGATAGCGAGAGACACTGAAGACACCGCACTATCAGCAGGACTTGATGATATATATATATACATATATAAATATATATATATATAAAATTAACTTAAATCGCGAGTCGGAAATCTTCTACTAAAGTCGGAGTTAGACTTCCTGATGATCCGATAAGGTGAAACTTTAGTAGAAGATTTCCGACTCGCGATTTAAGTTAATTTTATAACTGGCTCCACTTGTGTTGAGCATTTTTGTAATTGTAGCATTGCAGGATTCGCGGAAGGTTTTAGTTTTCTTTTGACCAACTGACTGCGTACCCCTTGATTTTTTTTCAAGGGGTCTGACGAGGTTGGCCTTTTCTTTCTTTTTGACCTATAATTTTTTTTCTTTTTCCCCCAGGCGGTGATTTGATATACTTTTATCTCTTGTTCCTAGCGGGGGTTTTTCTTCTTTTTTTTCTGGTCCCGTGAATGCTGGTAGATATTAGAGTAGTAAATATATATATATATATATATATGTATGTGTGTGTGTGTGTGTGTGTGTGTGTGTGTGTGTGTGTGTGCAAAAACTCCATGAAACTCAGGGGTCACAGTCTAAATTCCATGAATTAAATATATATATATATATATATATATATATCTAACATATATATATATATGTATATATATATATATATATATATAGTGTGTGTGTGTGTGTGTGTGTGTGTGTGTGTCCATCACTCAATGAATTTTTTCAATGATATACAAGAATAGAATTTCTTTTAAAATGTTATACTTAATAAATAAAACTTTACATGGAATATGTCAATATTATCTTCTGTTATTCTAAACTAGAAAAATAAAACCTCATAATTCATTTTGTCTTATAATTAATCAATGCTGCCAAAGACTTTTGCACAAAACTGTACAGCTTCGTAGATACGTGTGCCTACCTTTGTCTATAAACATTACACATTCTAACACCTTGCTCAAGTGACACATTAGACACATTACGAACAATAAAGAACGAGCACGGTAAACTTCTTGGTTTTATTCAATTAGCATTGAAATATACAAAGAAAAAGATTTGATTAAGATTTTCGGGATTATTCCCAGTGAAATGATTTGACAGAGGAACATATTCATTAATTCCTTCAAATACTCGAACGTTTTCAATTCACAATCAGTAGGTAAACTAAAAGGATGACATTAGGAAAGAGATAGATAGATATGAATCGAATAAGACAGGTTGATATGAACAGACTGAGACAGATAGATATGAGAAGGCATGCCTAGTTATAAGGATATATAATTATAGTCTTGTCATCCACAGGTAGACTATTTCGTTGTATCACAACTCTTCGTTGTGGCTAGACACGCGAGTTTCCCGAAACTGGGATCGAAACCTGGCTGAATCATACGCTAACCGATGATTCTGCAGCATAGCTAGGTGGAAACCAGCGTAAGCGAAGGAATTTTAAATGCTTATGTATCATTTTTGTTTTGTTTACATATATCCGCTTAACGGCTACCGAGAGGTCAATTCATTCGAAGAGCCTTGCCTTACGTGAGTTACTTCGTTCGTTAGAGAGCTCAATCCCACGAGGGTAGAGGAGCATTTATTGTCATCTACAGAGAGACCGTTTCGTTATATTACAACTCTTCAAAGACAAGGCTAAACAAAAGATGAAGAAAGAAAATAAACAAAGAATAAAATGAGTTTTAAAATTTGTCCACTGATGTCGGTTTTGGTTATAGTAAGAAGAATTCAATATTTTCGAACATTTTAACAAATTGTTTATAAAACTTATTTCAAAAGATTTGCATGCAACGCGGAATAAACAAACAAAATGGCGCATCCATGTTTTACATTATATTTGTTTTTTTATGAAAATTATACATACGCAAAGACACACATATATACACATATGTACACACGTGTATACACATACACAAACACACGCACACACACCCAACCCCCAACCCCCACACACATGTATATATAACATTAGAAGAATTTTTTCAAATTCAGACTTTCATGACATTGATCTTTAGGAAAGATTGATCGAATCTAACTTGGTGGTGGATATCGGTAAACTCTGAATTGTGAATTAATATTTTTTGCTCTTTATTTATTTTTTTTTTATTACATTTGTTCCAGACATTTTCGTAAATTGATCACTTTTGAGAACTTCTTGTTCTTATAAAATTTTCTCCCGTTTTAACTTTCAACGAACCGTGGATCTTATTATATATATATATATATATATATATATATATATATATATATATATATATACATATATATATATATATATATATATATATATATATATAAGTGTATTTATTCGTGTGTAGATACATTAATCTCAACATATTATTTGAGTTTTAAATTATATATATCTGTATATATATATGTGTGTGTGTGTGTGTGTGTGTGTGTGTGTGTGTGTGTGTGTGTGTGTGTGTGTGTGTGTGTGTGTGTGTGTGTGTGCATAGGGAAAAGGTGGATTTAGGCAGCATCTTTTCATTTAAACAGGTTTGGTAAAATAGAATTGAATCCTTGTAATTTTGAAGTTCGTCTTTTTTTTTCTTTCAAGATACATACTGATAGAGAGAAAGAGAGAGAAAGAGAGAGAGATGTGGCGGGGGAATTGTGTTGAAGGCGAAGACAGAGGAACAAGAAATTGACAGCAAATACGATGAGATAGATTTGTCTTTGATTTCTTGAACAAAACAAACTTGAAATTTTTCAGAAAATATCCATTTTTAGCTTGCAAACTCAATTTTTGCTCCAATATTAATCTTTTCCTGATTTAATCGATTCATTTATTGCTTCTTTTTTTCCTTTTTGCTTTATTTTTTATCTCATTATTATCTTTATGTCTAAATTATCGAATCCCGCTTTTAAATCCTCGTCGAACGTTCGCACCGCCATTTTCCTTCGTTCCATTGATTAGGGTAGATGCCTTGTAGCAACAAGACGTTTTCATGTAGATAAAATTTTATCTACTTATATACTTGTTAATAATTCCCCAATAATTTCTCTTTATGGTACAGATAAACGAACCTTAATTAGTGTGATGTGGTTGTGTTTCTTCCCTAATCAACTTATAAAATAATAGAGAACGTTTTTATGACTCCAGTGTCTGCTATAATTTTATGCTAAAATAAATAAAAGATCTGAAATTTCATGTAATTGATTCTCACATTTTCCAATTTTATACACGTTTATGAAAATTTGCATATATACATGTATATATGTGTAAATATATATGTGTGTATGTATATGTGTGTTTATTGAAGAAGAACAGACATATCATGTCGGATTTAAAAATAAAATGCTTCGTACGAACAAGTAAACCTAATTCCGAATCAAATGTAAATATCTGCCAAAAGATTCTGTTTTTAGATCTTTTAGCTTTGTCTTCAATCATTTTTAAGAATAGTACGACGAGTATTTTATGGATTTTAGACAAGGTTAATTCTAATTGCTTTAAAAACACATGAATGCAAAATCAACAGTAATACGAACTGGTATTCCTAAATGAAATTTATCAATATGAATTCCGCTCTTTCTCATACTGTCAACTGACATGAGCCGGTGCCACACCGACGAATGTCGTACTAGACTAAATTGTTTGAAATAGAACTGACTATTTGCATAAAAATGTACTTGGCGTTAAATAACCTGCAAAGGTTGATATGCCAGAAAATGAAAAAGAAACAACCAACCAACCGACTAATGTCATTCTTTTTTGAACGCCGACCTTTACACAATGTCAACGGTCACTTCAATAGCCCACTCCAACTTCGGTTGTGTCAATTTCTTTAAATGAAAATTAAACCCATTTAAATTTCATAAAAACAAACTGTTGCTGTCTTAAAAAAACCTGGCTACAGTCGAAACCACTCGAAGTCCTCAGTATAAATATATATATATATATATAGAGAGAGAGAGAGACACACACACACACACACACACACACATATATATATATATATATATATATATATATATATATATATATATATCATCAATATCAAGTCGTGCTGATTGCACGGAATTCTCTAACTCCTTCTCTCCTGCGATGTTTCTATTGTCCACCACTCCTGGCGTGTCATAAAAACTGTATCTGGTGTCCGAACAAAACTGTTGTATGAAAGTCCTTACTAGACGGCCAACACCGGCTTGTCTATGGGTAAGAGTCCATAAAAGAATAAAGCTTCCGTGGCCGTCTTTACTTTTTAGCAGTGTCTTGTTTTTCTTACTTAATTGGTTACTGAGATGGGAGATAAGCAGCCGTACCACTGTAGTTTGTGGAGTGTTTCTTTCACGATTTATTCCAAACAGCGCTTAGCACTGTTGGGTATTTGCCATTTAGCTTCTTTCTACGTTTCGTTAGCGAACTAAACTAGATTGATGTGTGTGTGTGTGTGTGTGTGTGTGTGTGTGTGTGTGTGTGTGTGTGTGTGTGTGTGTGTGTGTGTGTGTGTGTGTGTGCTTATCAACAATCAATCACTTATACCATAAACTCATGTATAAACAAAGATTGTTATTTTCATATATTCATGTTTTTTGTTTTGTTTTTTGTTTTTGTTTTTTTTAGCTCTAATCATCCTAAAGCTTTGCATACCGTAATCACATGAAACGTCGGGCAATTCGCAAATGAAACGATTTCAAGAAAGATGAACCATCCCAGGAAGAATACATTAATCTAATGTTGAAAATTAAAACTTTGAACAAATCCCGAAGTATCTATTTTTGTTGTGCAGTGCATCTACATTTTCCAACATTAAGAATATACAAATGACGTTTACGGTTTTCTTTGCCATTAAGGCCATTTGGAACGGAATTTTGAAAACGTTTTTATCTATTTTCATTTCCAGTTTCATTGTGATATTATACGAATCCTTTCAATAATGAATTATTCATCTCTCCTGTCGTAAATGTCTACCAAATGGAAATAATGCTCTCTAGATTGCAATTTATTACAGTCGGCAGATTTGATTCTGTGTTAATAATTGCCGAGGCGAAAACAAAATGGTCATTCAAAATTCCCAATATATTGTCTTAAACAATGTATCTATTCTAGTTGGTAAATGACATTTTTTCTACGACTAGAATCATTGTAAAAGCGATGAAAATTTAAAGTGGTTGAAGCACAGATTATTTCAAAATCGCCAGTACATCTTACCTGCGGAGTACTGATAAATAACAAGATTTTAAAATCCTGAAAACAAGATTTTAAGCAGACACTTTAAAAAATTGGATGGCAGTGAATCCTCTCTATATTAAGTTTTCCGTATACATCTAAAACTATATCATATGTTTTAAGGTTGGTTGGTTGGTTGGTTGGTTGGTCATTTTTTTTCTTTAATGGCATATCAACTTTCGTGGGTTATTTAATCCCTAATCCGTCCTTGTAGAAGTGCAGTAGCGGTACTATTAACCCACAATTAGCGGGTAAAAGTGGGGTTCCAACCTTTCTCAAGAGTATTTATACCAAAGTGAACGTAGTAGCTCGACTGGAGTTCGAACACTATGATAGATTAATAGAATAGGAATTGGCCTAATGATAAGGCTAACAGGTGATAGATAAATAGATAGATATGAGAACGTATACATATATATATATACATATATATATATATATATATACGAGGATCATTAAATAAGTTTCCAGACTTTTTTCGTATGGGCACTTTTATTGATAGTACACACATGAAACTAGTCTCCTTCGAAGTAAACTCCTCCAGATTCAATGAAGTTGTACCGTTCCAACAACTTCTGGAAGGCCCCATCGAAGTCCTCTTGTGTGAGTGTGTCAATGACCTTCGTCACAACCTCTTTAATCTCATCAATTGTCTCATAACGACAGTCCCTGAGCTTAGGGAATAACCAAAAGTCACAGGGAGCAAGGTCTGGACTATAGGGAGGCTGAGGAACTGTCTTCATGCCCATCTTGGTCAAATAGTCTGTGACAAGGATGGAGTTGTGGACTGGTGTACTGTCCTGGTGGAAATGCCACTGACCCGATTTGAAGAGTGCTGGCTTCTTCCGACGGAATCTCTTCTTGAACTCCCTTAAAACCTCAACATAGTAACCCTAACCCTAACCCTTTGGCCAATCAACTCTGGTGTTCTGACTTCCTTACTCCTCCCACACCTCTCATTATCCCTCATAGACTCCTTGCTTTCCTTGGATCTCTTATGCCACTCAAAAATTGATGCTCGATTCATGCAAGATGGTCGAAAAGTATTCTGAAGCATTCCATACGTTTCTGTGGCATTTTTTCCAAGTTTAAAACAGAATTTTATTGCATATCGTTCTTCCTCACGTCCAGATTGCATTTTTGAAATTCAGCAGCTGTGACAATCTGGCTTTAGTTAGGTTTACTCCAATTCCTTCTGTATCTATTGATTTGAACCTGAAATCATAAAAATTGGTCAGTCATATCATAAGATGTATAGCAATAACATACTGATGTTTCAAGAGTTTACGATAATTTTAAAGGCCTGTACCAAAAAAGTCGGGAAACTTATTGAAGGCACCATGTATATATATTTCCATTATTTACTTCCAAATATATATATATAATTCCTTCTGTATCTATTGATTTGAACCTGAAATCATAAAAATTGGTCAGTCATATCATAAGATGTATAGCAATAACATACTGATGTTTCAAGAGTTTACGATAATTTTAAAGGCCTGTACAAAAAAAGTCGGGAAACTTATTGAAGGCACCATGTATATATATTTCCATTATTTACTTCCAAATATATATATATAATTCCTTCTGTATCTATTGATTTGAACCTGAAATCATAAAAATTGGTCAGTCATATCATAAGATGTATAGCAATAACATACTGATGTTTCAAGAGTTTACGATAATTTTAAAGGCCTGTACCAAAAAAGTCGGGAAACTTATTGAAGGCACCATGTATATATATTTCCATTATTTACTTCCAAATATATATATATAATTCCTTCTGTATCTATTGATTTGAACCTGAAATCATAAAAATTGGTCAGTCATATCATAAGATGTATAGCAATAACATACTGATGTTTCAAGAGTTTACGATAATTTTAAAAGCCTGTACAAAAAAAGTCGGGAAACTTATTGAAGGCACCATGTATATATATTTCCATTATTTACTTCCCAATATATATATATAATTCCTTCTGTATCTATTGATTTGAACCTGAAATCATAAAAATTGGTCAGTCATATCATAAGATGTATAGCAATAACATACTGATGTTTCAAGCGTTTACGATAATTTTAAAGGCCTGTACAAAAAAAAGTCGGGAAACTTATTGAAGGCACCATGTATATATATTTCCATTATTTACTTCCAAATATATATATATATATATATATATATGAAGAGAGAGGGAGAGAAAAAAGAGAGATGAAAAGTGTTGGGCATATATATATTTAGATATGAAAAGGATATATACATTAAGAGGATAAAAATAAGTGGAAAAGTCGATAAATCAAATACGTATGCCTGGTTTATTTTATTTATTCACTTTTCCACTTATTTTCATTATCTTGTCTGTTTTACCAAAATCTACCATTCCTCATCATTAAGATGAAGAAAGGAAAAAACAAACTGGGGTATATGAGTTGGTTCGTACTCTTCTCAAAAGTATTTGTTCGAAAATGAACATAATAGGGCGACTAAGTTCGAACATGCTAAT
The DNA here is from genome assembly GCA_963585895.1 of Sepioteuthis lessoniana. Lineage (NCBI taxonomy): Eukaryota > Metazoa > Mollusca > Cephalopoda > Myopsida > Loliginidae > Sepioteuthis > Sepioteuthis lessoniana. The sequence goes on along the minus strand of OY757931.1, from coordinate 792,363 downwards.
TACAGTGTAACAGTCCAGCAGATAAGCAACTCCATAATGCAGACTTCATCGAATATTTTAGATTCAGTATTCAAACACAGTAGAAAAGATATGTTTTATTTTAATTTTCCAATTGATTTTTCTTGATTACTCATATGAACCATATAATATTCCTTTTTATCATACTTATGATTACTGTCTAGTCGGCAGGGGATGTAAAATACACCGACTGCAGAGGGGTAAGACGCCGCCACAATGAACGTCCTGGATATAACATTAAACCATCGAATGGTGAAACACCAATAGTACTAGAGCATTGGGGATTGCAGAGAACTCCTTAAGTGCCATTGATCCCAGATCCGACGTAGTAGCACCTAATACGGTCCTATCTATGTGTCAAATAGAACCGTTTGACATTCAAACTGGGTGCAAACAAATGACTAATGCTAAATTGAATTGTTTGAAATAGAACTGTTAGATCATTTATCTGAATGTAAACAAATGACTGGCGTTTAGTTTAATTGTTAGTTACACAATACTTGGAAAAATTTAATTTTGTTGACTTATGCTAAAATGAATTGTTAGAAACGGAACTATTTGATCATTTAACCAAAATGTGTTTAAAATTACATCGTTTCAGACTTAGTAGTAAGGATTTGGCTTGGGCGGGTGTGTTTGCAAAAAGCGCTATCTCATCGGCGTAGTCTGCATCTTTAAAAGTTTGTGCGAGGTATCATCTACTTCTTTCCTTTGTTGGTGTGAAGCTTTTTTACTGTTCAGATAAATATACTTACTTTCTTACCTCAGCTCTTAACAGTTGATCTTATAGGATAGTTAAAGTTCATTAATTACATCATACAAGCAATGCTCCGTCTGAACATGGTCAGGTAACAAAACGTAGCGAATAGTTTAAACGTAGTAAATAGTTTAAATGATGTAGGAAATAGCTCGACTCTTGGAAGAACATTTGAATCAAAGTCAGGAGTAACTCGACAAATACAAAGAAGTGTAGGAGCGTGTTCAGGGGGTGCATACGTGAACCAGGAGTCAGTGTCTGAGAGTTTACAGAGCGTTCACTTTACAGGATCTAGAACAGACTTGGTTTAATAGAATTTGCAATAAGCAGTGATAAAAGAACACTTCAAAGTTTGTGAAAAGAACCATTTGGCGGCTTTCGATTAAAACTGCAAACCCACGGATTATCCCTGATGAGAAGGGATCACATCCAACTGTGTGAAGGGATGTCTGATGTTTAAAGACCTAAAATCTCTGATGAACTTAAAACATTCCTGATGTACATGTTAAAAAAAGTTTAACGTTATTGTTGTAATGAACAAACCAGGATCTGTCTAATTCAGAGACAATTCATAGCCATGAACAATTCAAAAATGACTGTTCATAATGATGGTAAGATATGGTCATCGACATCTGCTATGTTGGTGATGGCTAATCGTCTGAGGGAGAAGCACAAAAATACAACCCGACTCAAGATTCAATACCAATGTTGATTGATTCCCTTTGTTCATTTTCTGAAGCAATGGAAGTATAGGAAAATGGATGAAGGATACAATGAGCATGGTAGATTTTTCTTTTTCTCGTTGGAACCAGCTCTTCTTGTATTTTAATTGGTTCAATCTCTTTGTGTCCATACTATACTTGTTTAGCATGAGTCCACGGACACAAAAGTGAGAGCGAATCAAGAAAACCAACTTCTTTAAATAGGGTCCACAGAATCCCTACTTCCGCCTTGTTTCGGCATCGTCGTGGACTAATTAAACGGGTGATAAAATCTGGTTATCTTGTCAAGTCTTGTTTATCTGCAGTTTCGAAACATTCCTTCTGTCGTATAGTAAACCGCTGGACAAACAACGAAAAACTCGTAGATATATAAAAATGCAATTTATATTTTTATTCTTCGACGGCGACGATTATGTGTAGTAGGAATACAATCAGAGAGAGAGAGAGAGAGAGTTCGCACATATCTTTCTTCTGTAGCGGGGGCCCTTTTTGTGAAGTAGTGCGACAGCCGGAGAACACACACGAGGTGCTGACTGGTCTGCTTGAGTGACCAGCGGGTCTCTCCCTTCGCTTGAGAGACCATCGGACCCCTCCCCTTCACTTGAGCAACCTGTCCAAAATTACAGAACTTATATTCTCTCTCGAGTCCCAAGCGGAAATATGCCTCTGGTTATCGGAACTTACTTCGTTTTTTTTTTTCCGGTGATTTGTTGATCTTATCCGCGAAAGGAAATATCTGTCACTCTATCAATAGGCAATAAAATATATTCTCGCTATTATATTTTATGTTTCTTTTTCCTGTGAAAACCACTTTGTTGATGTTATCTTGCGACCGCATTGAATCTGCTAAGTTCATCGTCGCCAGCAAAGCTAGAATATTACGCTTCTTTCTTTAGCTCGCTTCTCAATAAATAGTTTATCAATCCTCACCCTTCACCATACTTTGAACAACTGAAAATGAATACAAGCGTTTCTATTGCAACATATGTAATGAAATTTAGTCCATTTTGATGCGGAATTTTTTTTTACTTTTTCTTATCTCTCTATTGACCGACGCCATACAATACATCGACTACACCTCTCCACAGAGGTATGACACTTCCCAGCGGGGCCACCTATTAGCCGTTGTTAGTGACCCATAATGCTTCAGGATAGGATCCTGGTGGTTGAGCAGTCCTTAAACCGGCTATCTACATGCACAATCGGACTAGCGGCCCGATCCGCTCAATCGACTGGTCATATCAATCCTTAGTACCTATAAAGTGACCGATGCAAATAAATACCCTATCCTTTTCTTATCTAAATGTTGGTAGAAGACAGCGGTCAAGGGTTAATTGCGTTGAGATAGCAATACTTGAAAGAATTGGAACTGAGCGCACTATATATATATATATATATATATCATTCGGTCCAGTTAAACCGGAGTTGGGAAAAATTCCATCAGGACAAAAAAAAAACACATTCAACAGTGAATATCTAAATTTTCCTGGTAAAGAGCTCAATGTAACTGACATTACAGAGCAATAATTTCTTTAAGAAAAAACAAAAAACCTGTCATATTAGGATTATAAATTTATTTCCATCCTGTTATGGGTTTTGATATAAATCAAAAATGCTAAAAAAAAAACTAACAGGACTTCTTCAGATCTTATGGATAGAATAACCTTTTTTATTATGGATAGAATAACCTTTTTTATTTTATTTATTTTATCCATATATGATATCATATTATATTTATTTTATTCATATATGATATTATATTTTATTATATATTTTATATTATATTATTATATTATATTTTATATTATATTATATTTCATTTTGTCCATAAGATCTGAAGAAGTCCTGTTAGTTTTTGTGGTGTTTTTGATTTATATCAAAACCCATAACAGGATGGAAATAAATTTATAATCCTAATGTGACAGATTTTTGTTTTTCTTAAAATATATATATATATATATATATATATAGCTATGTGAGGATACGGGATGTTGTCCTGAAGACCTGCCTAGGACGATAGGGAGGAGTGGCGAGAGAGGGTCAGGGATATCCGTGCTACCAGCACGACATGATGATGATGATATATATATATATATATAATTTTGCATTAAAAACCCGCAAGGGTTTATATGTAATTATATCAAACTAACCATCTTTTTATTAGATTTTTTCTTGAAAATGAATTAGGAACTGGTATCAATATCGTAAAAGAACGCTGGGGATAATTCGTTGGTATTGATTGATTGGTTGATTGATGTTTATAGCATGTCAACTCATTTTGCGTTATTCTCTGCCAAGAATTGTGCAGTTGTTTTTTAAAAGTTTTTTTTCAACGCGTTTCCATGGAATAAAAATCATGTTTTAACAGATCTATTAAAAAATAGATAGGACACTAACAGGTACTTCCACTCCAAGTCAGAGTGGATCACGACAGATGAACTGATGGAATGAATTTTCGATGGCTATGAATTGTTGGCTACGAATAATGTTCAACAAACCATAGACAAAATGAAAAGAATCTTTTTGTTAGGTTATAAATGTACTATTTGAAAACTAGTTATGTGTTAAAATCTTTTGAGCTGAATTTCAGCGAAATTTCCAAAATAATTTGACATCATGATGGATTAAAACCCTTTTTTTCATTTCTCAAAAATTAAATCATGCTTCTAATGCTTACTTTGATCAACTTAAAAGTAATGTTTATTTAAGGCTTACAAAAATCAAAACGTTAGATCTTATTCAGCTGAGCTGCTGAACTTCTTATCTTAAAGGTCAGCGTCTTTGATATTTAGAGGAATGTCAAGATGCCCTGTTGATTCGGTCAGTGCTAGTGGTTAGCTTCCATTTTTCCGGTCACTATTTTCAGGCTACCTCTCACGAAAATCTAAGGTCAGCATACAAAGCAAATCATGATGTGACCGTTCAATAAATAACCTCGTTATATACAGCTTACCATTTTACCAATTTATTCCTGTTTGTCCAAATCATAATCGACAATTTCTTGTCCAATGACAACTTGGATACAAAGCAGACGTCACGGGATGCCCAGTTAAAAACATAGACGTGTAAAATCTGATCCGTCAAAGACGAGTACACAGAGTGCTTTTAAAACCTTGGTTTACACAGGATAATGATTTGTTGGGTATCGTTTTGATTATTAGAATCAGTGAACTGACTCTGCGTTCACTTAACCCTAATGATCTTTGAAAAATGTATAGATACACTACCCCCCCACCCAATTATCTATCAACCCTATTATTAAGGCTTAGAATATACTGACTGTATCCCCTGCAGAAAGGTAGGAACCCTTGGCCTCCCAAAAAAAGGGGTGGTCTGTGTATGACACTAAAATGCATCTAATGGTTAAGTTCTAGTTCTGGAGATCTGAGGAGGGTGGAATACCGCTTTATTACCATTATTCTCAGATCTATTTTGACCTGAATGGAAGTACTTGTTAGGGTCTTATCTGTTAGTGTCTCATCTATGGGTCAAATAGGTTTGATAGTGTCCCATCTATGACTCAAATAGATTTGTCTAAAAATCAATCGAATTCAAATGGACCTTTTTCCCAAAAGAAACTCTAAAGAAACGACTAAACTCGAGGCATAAAATAAACCTAGAAGTGTTGATATGCCATCAAAATCAATCGATCATTTTGAAATTAATTAATTATATATAAAATAACAGAGCTAATTGTACTGTCTACATAAGATGGTAGGCTAACCAGTCGAGGAAAAAGCAACTCTTGAATTCAAACTAAGGACAAGTATAATATTATTTGTCTCTTAAAAAGCTGAGGTTGTCACTTGATGATGAAAGAAATCGATAAACACATCTTCATTAATGGATCTTACAAATTCTTTCTATATCAGTTTCATTATGATATAGTAACTGCCTCTTCTCACCACTTGTTAACATGGTGCCTTACTCTGTGACCGAAAATATGGGATCATTCAGGAGAACTCTCACTCTAACAGCAAGAAACGAAGATGCTAGAATTGAAGAATATTGAAAAGCATCAGTTACTGACAGAGAACAAGGACCTAACCCAAGGATAAGTTATTTAGTACTTCCTTCATCGTCTCAAAACAACCACATCACGTCTCCCTTTTTTTATAACTTATCAATAGGAAGTTTAAAACACAGTATTAAAGTGAGAGGCATTTTTCAGTGATCACAAGTCTGACTTTTTCTTTTTCCTTATTTAAACACATTTTCATCTCTACACCCTATAATGCAAGACTCATAAAAATAAAAATATGAGGTGTTTTTTTACTTCGGATAGAGGAAAGATTATATAAATTATAAATCGTTTTCAAATCCCAATCGGAAAGACGGTCCAGGTGAAGTCACAAAATATTCATTTATTTCAGGTGGCATCTAAAATACAATCCCTGGTTTCCAATGACCGCGTATTTGAACTTTGACGCACCATCTGTCAAGCATTCCAAACAAATGCTCACCATATCCTGTATAGATTCCTGGAGAAAGACATTGTGATTCACAAGACATATCACTTTCCATTCGATATAAAAGACAAAGTATTTTTGTTTGTAACTTAAAAAAAACAAATGTCTTGTGACCTATTATCACACTTTAAATCTGCTTATGATACTATGAAATAAGCTAAGGCTAAATATCCAAAACAGAAAATAATGCAGTAGAAATTCGTTAGTCGTAAAATCAATAGACTTCTTCCAAATACAGCATCGTTATCATTATAATCATCATTGCACTGGCTTAATCATCTATTGTCTTTTTTTTTTTTTTTTTTTTTACTTATTGTTTATTCTGAAATAAAATATAACACTGCGAAACCACAGAACGAAGACCCGACATTTCTATGTCAAAATGAATTAATAAAACAGACAGAAACATCGGAGTTTTTTGTTGATGATAAACACAGAAAAATCAGAATAAAATCCGAATTCATGGTTTGACAAATTTGACAGCAGGAAAGCAGAAAAAGTAATGTGTAATTGAAAAAATTATGCAAATGATTTTTTCAGAATAATAATAATAATAATATACTCTTTGTGAGTTTTTCCCACCAGTTTAGCTGATGATGTTTCATTGGAGTCTAAGTGACAGCAAGTCTCAAGGATTTTTCTCAGTATTCTGGTCGATCTTAACCATGCTGTAGACTGGATGGTCTGGATTTGTCCAACTCACCCAACTCCCTTTTCAACCCTTTGCGGACTGTTCCAAGCAGATCAATTGCAATTGATATCACTGTCAATCTTATGTTCCACAGTTTTCTTAGTCCTCTGGCAAGGTCTAGGCACTTGTCTCACTTTCCAATTTCTTTGACTTTTATTCTGTGGTCCGACGAGACGGCAAAGTCCCAGTGGATCACCTTCCCCGCCCAGTCGTGTCTAGCCTTGTATTCTTTTGTGCAGAAATGGAAAAGGGGCACCAAAAATAAAATGAATTATTTTCGCTAAAGAATTACTGGTGTTTTATCTAGAAAGTGTAATGATGAAACATGCAACAGTCTTTTGTTTTTGCACAGATTTTGAATTTCAAACCTAAAAACAAAGATGTAGACCAATTCACAAAGCTTGATGAAAAAAGAAAGTGACAAAGAGACTGTAAAAATTATATTTGTTTAAATTAGAAACCGTAGGACTTTTTTTGTGACACACTGACAACATTCCTTTTTGGAAGAATACCAAATCCTATATAATAGGAGCGGAAATATTAACCCACTCCCGTTATACAATCCATGAAAAATTACAACTGAAAATACAATTAATCATGGGACTCAAATGACAGATCTAAATGTTATGATTAAGAACATTCAGATGTTTGCCGCTCTTATTTCAGGTACAAAACAATATCCAAAACTACATATTTGAGAGACGCCAGATAAGAATGGGGTGGGTGATGCGAGAAAAATGTAATTCACTGCTAATTTAAAAGCAGCTCACCACTAAGAAGTTATAAAAAAGAATAACAGAAATTTAGGAAGAAACTGCTAAGTTCAACACTAGCCAAAAACTTAAAGACCAATAAAAAGTGATTTTAAAGAAAGAGTGATTTTCTAGCCACATTATAATGGAAATGTGTTGACAAATAAGTCATGAGAAATATAACCAACAAGGGTTATTGAAAAAAGCCAAAATCAAAAAACTGAATAATAAAAAGATAACTGAACACACTAACACAACACCAATAATGAAAGAAAAACTAATTATAACAGCTATTAGCAGCAATATCCACAAAAACTCAAGAAAAAACAGTAAAACAACTATATTTAAACAACAAAAATGGGAAGAAAATCAACTATATAGATAATTCAAGAAATAAACTTGGGATATTGCACACAAAATGAACTGAACTGAACATTGTTAAGAAGGATAAACCTTAAAGAGAGAAAGTGAATCCCTTTTTATAGAAGCTCAAAATAATGCCATAAGGATCAATAATATCAAAGGGTAAATTGATAAAACGCAGCTGAATAGCAAGTGTACGTAGCGCGGAGATAGAGATCAACGGTTAATCATATAATGAGCGAACTAGCACTCAAAGAGTACATGACTTGGTGGAAAAAGTGATCCACTGGGAATTGTACAAAAAATTAAAATTTAACCCTACTATGAAATAGAACATCAACAAGTCATAATCCATCCTTGGAAATAAGACATATAAAATTTTCTAGGATTTTGATCAACAAATGGAACACCTAACTCGGACAAAAGACCAGGCCTCGTGTCGATTACCAAAAAAATCGCTATCTAGTGGATTTTGCCATTTCATCTGACCACAGAGTGAAGATGAAAGAATACGAAAAGATTGACAAGTATTTGGACCTTGCCAGAGAACTGAAAAAGATGTGGCATATTATGGTAACGGCTGCACCAATTGTAGTTAATGCTCTTGGAACGGTCCAAAAAGGCTTGGAAAATTTGGAAGAATAGGAGATCAGAAGAAGAATTCAGCCCATCCCGACTAAAGCATTATTAAGATAATCCAGAATACTCAGAAGAGTCTGGGAAAAATGTAAAGATTTGTTGCCATTCAGATTCCAATAAAATACCACCAACTAACGCTGGTATGAAAAAATCACAAGGTGTGATATAATAATAATAATAATAATAATAATAATAATAATAATAATAATAATAATAATAAGAAGAAGAAGAAGAAGAAGAAGAAGAAGAAGAAATATATGAATAAAATATGTCAAGAAAGAAGAAGTGAAAAACAATTTATAGGAATGCTTATATATTTATTATGCATATGTTTCACTCTGTTACGAGCTTCATCTTATAATGATTTGGAGAAAGAAAAATTAATTTTAGGAAAAAATATACCGGAAAATGTTACAAATGCATACGAGGCTGTTATGGCAACGCAATTAGGAACGCCTAATTACATTAGTAATGTGATTTTAAGAAGTGAGAAACGAAAATGTTCAACATTTTGGTTATTAAAGTTTCATAATGATCAGCATTCGTAATTGAGTTGCCATGACAACCTCATAAGCTGTTGTAGCTTTCTCTAATATACTTTCTCCTAAAATTATTTTTTTTTAAACCATTATCTGATGAAACACTTAACAGTGTGAAACGTAATAATGACAATATAAACATTCTATCAAATTAGTTTTCTCATTTTATTTTCTTCCATATATATATATATATATATATATATATATATATATATATATATATATGCGTGGGCCGGCCGAAAAGTTCAGAGACTGAACAAAATATTCTCATGAAATGTGACCAAACGAGGTTTAATTTTCAATAGAGTTCCTGTTCTCCACCAATGTTACAATGGCTGTATTCCATTAATAATAAAAAAGTCAACTGCAAATATGATATCATAATATAAACTCCACAGCTTATGAACTTTTCAGCGCAATATATATATATATATATATATATATATATATATATAGGGGAGGGTCGCAGAATTCGACTTTAACAGAATTCTAAATTCACTATAACAGAGAAGTATGAACATAATATATAAAAGCCCACAGCAGTTTTAGAAATCCATAAAAATAGCTGGTTATTGAGTCTAGAAACCCTTACCTTGAAACTAAAACGATCCACAAAACACATTTTACATCCGCATATCATTTGGGATTAACAAATTTATAAAATTTATTTACCACTGTTTATATATCTACTCTCTCTCTCTCTCTCTCTCTCTCTCTCTCTTACACTCACATGTACACACACACACACACACATGCACACACACACATTCATAGATAGAATGTAGTATGCTATATTTGTAAATAAAGGGTACCCCGTATCAGTTATAGAGAATATATATATATATATATATATATATATATATATATATATATATATAATTTAGAATAGCCAACAGCGCTTGGAGTCTATTAGTTTCTTGCCTTTGGAATCATCAGGTCTGAACGTAGGTATTCAACCCCCATCCTACCAAGTCAATATAGGACACAATGTCACGGGCAAATGAAGACCCATGAGAAGCTATACCAAAAATTCTAGGTTCCACCGAGCAACAAACTCAACACGACAGACTTGGTATATCCATGGGGAAACCCCCACCCTCCCAAGACCAAGCAATCATTAAACACTTACATACCCGGAAAGGTGCCTGTCAAGGAGTTTTGATGGTTTCCACATAGTGGTGTCTTTTTATATACTATTGGGCGGGGAATGATGGGATGGGTGATCTAGATTGTGGCACATTCTAGGAAGGGGGTTTAGTTTTTTATTGTGTGGTTATTTACGTTGCTATATTATATAAATTTTATTATTTGTTAATTAATTTATTCTGTTAGGTTTAAATTATTATTATTCTTTATATAGTTTTTCACATTAACATTAACTGATGGTTTTCCATTAGAGTCTGAGTGATAGCAAGTCTCCAGGACTCTTCTTAGTATTCTTGACTGATGGTCTCCACCCGCCCTTTTATTGCCAAGTCCTCCAGTCCCTGTAGCAATCATTTGGTGACTATACCAAGCGAGCCAAATATAATTGGTATCACCATCACTCTCATGTTTTAGAGGGTTTTTTTTTTCAATTATCTCGCATGGACTAGTTACGTATATCTCTTTTTGCTTTCTTTCAGTTTTACCTCGTCGTCAGCCGGAACAGCAAAGTCCACTATTATTATTATTATTATTATTATTATTATTATTATTATTATACTCCATCAAAAATTTTCACTCCAGCTCTAATTGGTGTTTCTTTACCGGGGTCTGAGTAACATCAAGTGCCTTCATGTCTCCAGGATTCTTCACCGTATTTCAAATGATCTTCACAATGCTTTGTTCTGAATTGTCTGGAATCTTTCTCTGAATGCAAATTCTTCAAATCTTTTTTCCAGACTTTTGGAGACCATTCTTACCGCAACAACTAAAATTGGTATCACCACCACTTTTATGTTCAACGGCTTTTTCAATTCTGGCTAGATCCAAATTATTATTTTTCTCTGTGGGACTTTTTCACACCAGCCTTAGCTAGTGGTCTTTCACTGGTATCTTAGTGATAGCAAGCCTCCTTGGGTCTTCATGACTTTTCTGGGTATTCTAGCAGATCTTAACAATGCTGCAGTTTGGAAATCAGGAGAATCGAGACCCGATTCTTTTGATTTCCAATTTCTTTTGTCTCTATTCCAAGCCTTTGAAAACGATCCAAGTGCACCAATTGAAATTGGTATAACCGTCACACTTATGTTCCACGGCTTTTTCGTCCTCTAGCTAATTTCATTTTTATTATTCATCTATTTTCTTTTATTTTTAATTATATAATTGTTATTTTATGAATCTTTGGAGGCATTAGTTTTCAGGTGGCTTAGTAAATTCTTTTCTTACCTTCATTTGGATACGATTGCAGAGGAGATAAACAGTCTCCCAGCAGCGTATCAACGGTATCCCAAATTACATGTAAGGTACTTTTTCATACATTTTCTGTCATCGATCTGTTCTTAGCTATCATCTCCCACAAGAAAATGATAACTAATTACCAAATAGAACTTGAATTATGTGGCAAAACAAATAAATGATTGGCTTTAAGCTGCCAAGCTGGACATAATTTGTAGTCGAAGATTGCAATCCTCGGATGGGATCCTTTCTCATGTTTCATCTGGAACAAGGCTGCAACGGTGGAGACTCACTATATTTTTGTGAATCGGTCTGCAATATAAAGCTCCTTAACCATCACACCCGTTGAGTCTGACTTTATGTCTCTGCTTATAAATGTACAATTTCTCGAAAGCTACGTGCATTGAACTTGATAGAACATTAAAGAAACATTTTCTCTGTCGGCAAGTAATCAACCGATAAAAATTAACACGGTCTAATGAGTCTCATCTCATCAGTAAAAATGATGAGATCTTTCGACTTGGAGGTCGATTCAGCGCGTATAACCGCAGACAGTTCTTGTATTGGTACAGCGAACGCGTGTGTATGAGTATTGTATGTGTGTGGTTGTTTCTGTGTATGTGTATGTGCGTGAGTGTCTGTCTGTCTGTCTGGTTGAAAAGGGTGGTACGAGGTTGGAAATAAATTTTCAGCTCGAAGAAATTGATAGGGAGCAGAATGTGAATTTTTTTAAATATTTTCTGTTCACAGTCCAAAATGAAACAAAAATGAGACGTAGGTAGATAGATAGTTTTCGGGATTCTTTATTTTGTTTTGTTCTATTTTTAATTATTTAAAAATATATTAGACCGAACCATAATCGTATTTAATTACTAATTCTAATATTAACATTTTGGGGATTTTTTATGCTGAAAAATAATCAACTTTGAATATTTAAAGTTGAATATATCTTCAATTATATATATATATATATATATATATATATATATATATATATATATATATATCAATTAATTAAGACACATTTTGTCAATATAATTTTATTAAGACCCCTTTCAAGCATCCGGATAAGTGTCTTGGTTTTAGGTTGAAATTGGTAGATGAATTTACCAAAATTGTCCCGAGCGCTTTAGGACCTTTCATAGGTCATAATCAGGGGTTTTTTCGCATGTGCCCCATACCTCTTTATCATCTGTCTAGACTACGTACTTAGGACATCGATCGATAACAAAAGGGAAAACGGCTTTGAGCTGACAAAGAAAAGAAGCAGAAGGTACCCCGCAAAAACAATTACCGACGCCGACTACGCCGATGACATAGCGCTACTGGCCAATACACCCAACCAAGCCGAAACACTAGTGCATAGTTTGGAACGAGCCACTGCAGGCATTGGACTCCATCTCAATGCACACAAAACTGAATTTATGTGCTTTAATCAGAAAGGCGACATCTCCACACTAGACGGAACCTCCCTGAAACTGGTTGACAAATTCACCTACTTAGGAAGCAGCGTCTCATCAACCGAAAAAGACATCGACACACGGCTAACGAAGACAGCTATCGATAGGCTTTTGATCATATGGAAATCAAACCTGACCGATGAAATGAAACGCAGTTTCTTCCAGGCGGCGGTCGTGTCGATACTGCTGTATGGATGCACTACTTGGACGCTGACTAAACGCTGGCTCGACGGCAATTATACAAGAATGTTGCGAGCAATATTGAACAGGTCCTGGCAGCAACACCCTACACGGCGCCAACTGTACGGCCACCTACCACCTATCAAGAAAACTATACAAGCTAGACGAGCCAGACATGCCGGACACTGCTGGAGAAGCAAAGACGAGATCGTAAGTGATGTGCTCTTGTGGACCCCCGCATATGGCCAATCAAAGGCAGGACGACCAGCTCGAACATTCATACAGCAGCTATGTGATGATACGGGATGTAACCCCGAAGACCTGCCGAAGGCGATGACTGATAGGAAGACGTGGAGAGAGAGGGTCAGGGATATCCGTGCTAGCCGCACGTCATGATGATGATGATGATGAAAGAGTGTTTTAAAGAGTTTTTTTAAAGAGTTGTTGAGGTTACTTTATAATATTACAAAATTATGTACGCTATCAGCGGAAATGGAATATTATCCAGAAAAATAGAATATTAAAAAAAGCTAAAACGCATTTCAAAATATTGTCACTATTTTCATAATTAAGAAATCTAAAAACTTCTTTAAGAAACACTCTTTACACATGCAAACAACCCCTGATGATGGCCTGTGAATAGTTCCAACGCGCTCGGGACAATTTTGGTAAATTCATCTACCAATTTCAACCTGAAACAAAAACACTTATTAATAAACTTGAAAGGATCTTAATAGAAAAATATAGACAAAATGTGTCTTTATTATTTAATCAAACTGGCTTAAATGAAAGACAGCTGCTCAACTACACACACACACACACACACACATATATATATATATATATATCTTCTACACAAACGGAATGCGAGAGAAAATCTATTTTAAAGCGGAGTTTAACAGGCTTTAATTCAGTTCACCTTCACCTAAATAGGTTGCCAATAGTCCAGTCTGATCAACTATTCACGCATGGCTGAAAGGAAAATAACTGGATTTATATTTTCCCATGAATGTTAGCTATGTGAATTTGAACTCAGTTCTCCGGGCTCATTTCCTACTACGGTAACCATTACACCACGAGCGCTTCCATATATATATATATAGAGAGAGAGAGAGTGAGAGTTAGAGAGAGAGAAAGATGATATACAAAGATCAGTGGAAGTATTCCAGCAGCTCCTACAGCGAACGAAAATAAACGTACATATATATATATATACATATATATATATATATATATATATATGCATATGTGTGTGTATGTGTGCGTGTGCAGACGCTCCAACCATATCTTGAATATATCTTATGTAGGTGCGTGTGTGTGTGTGCGCGCGCGCACGCGCATCTGGATGTCTGTATCTAGGTGCTTCAACACAATAAACATCCATGCTAGACGCTCTGCTTTTGTATTGGTTTTTCTTTTTGTTTTGTGGTTTACGGGAGTGGGGGAGTTTGGGGAAGAGGTTGATACTGTGTTAGCCTAATTCGAATCATTAAAATGTTACAAATTGAAAATGATCGTAGAAAGACGGTTGCCCCAGTCATTATTTGCAACCGTGAAAAAAAGCCAAGGAAAATCCAGTTCTTTAACGTAGATTTCAATACGACTACCAAGAAACACGCAACTATCTCATCCACATTCACAAGTTAGGATATATCAGTATTAATGCAAAGGTCACAGTAAGCCAAGTTGTATTGGCGAATATCATTTTGACGAATTCAACTTTAGCTACAGGCTTGCATTTTGGATTTCATGTGAAACGAGCTGTCAGACTATGACGTATTTGTTATACCTTATTCGGTTCAAGTGTTCTTGTCATATGTCAATTTCATTCACCATACATAAAGTCTTGTTTGTAAGAGCTGATGTCAGCAACTCTCATGTAATCTGCTTCAGACATTATCTTCATCTTATTACAGACTGTTCGCGTTTCTATAGCAGCTAAACCGACATGAGTAGTATTATTATAAGGGTAGGAGGTATAGTTAACAAACAAAAAAAACCACATTTATTCGGGTGGTGGTTTGGCGTTGGGTGACCAAAAATGAGAAAAAAATAGGGTACGGAAATTCCATTGATTGTCAATAAAGGTTAATTATCCTATGAACCAGAATGGAGACAGTAACGTCGATGAAGCCTCTCATATATTCTTGCAAAAAATAATTACGTTCCTTTGTATAAAACTTGCTACATATCCAAAATTTTTGCTCCTTTTCTCTTTATTTGTAAGAATATTTTATTTTCTAGTCTATACAATCGATAAATCATATGATAGAAATAGCCCGTCACACAGATACACACACACACACACACACACACACACACACACACACATACATATATATATATATATATGTGTGTGTGTGTGTGTGTGCGTGTCTCTGTGTGTGTAGTTGGGCAGCAGTCTTTCATTTAAGCATGTTTGATTAAATAATAAAGACACATTTTACTATATAATTTATTAAGATACCGTCAAGTTTCCTGATAAGTATCTTAGTTTTAGGTTAAAATTGGTTGATGAATTTACCAAAATTGTCTTGAGCACTTTATACATACTAGCGACCCCTACGTCTATATATATACACACATATATATATATATATATATATATATATATATTTGATTGAATATAATAGACCTTTTTTGTCTACATATTTTTTCTTAATCCTTTCGAATTGCCGAATTGATCTTATGATATTCGGCGGGAATTCGTTGATAAACCTTCTATAATTAGTTATTCCCCAAGTACATTCTGCCGAACTTTGGGCCATCATCAGGGGGGGATGAATTACAAAAGTGAATTAACTTTTGTATGTAAATTACTACTTTGTAAGAATGAGTGTTTATACTGTTGTATTGTGTAGCGTTTACTTTTGAAATTTGTTTCTATAAATAGCGTCAATAGATAAAGACATTTAAGTACATTAGCACTGGTTTCAAAATTAATTCTATTAAATTTGGGTTGTATGTTCCTAATATGTAGAGCCTTGAGAATCTATCATTTTTGCTTGTTATTTTGATGTTCTAATACTGTCGTATTTTCGGTAAGGATTTTCCGTAATTCTGTTGGGCATGAATGTTTTTTAATGCTGTGCTATGGAACTTGTATCAGAAAGGTGCATTGTAAGTCTTCTCGATGGGGTAGTTGAGGTTAAACCGACATATATATTGTTGTTTTCAGAGATACAATCTCCGAAAGGACATTTAATTTGATATATAACGTTATTTTTTTGCAAAACTCCAATCGAGGGAGTGGAATTATTTTTAATGACTAAATTGGAGGTTTTGAATTTATTATAGTATATAATAAATCTTATTTTTTATTAGGATCTGTGGGAAGTATGTTTCTGAGAATCAATGTTTTTAATATTTTTTTCATCTGATTTATAATTGTAGTGAATTTGGTTGCGGTAAAAAAGTTTCATAAAGGCCTCGGCGAGCTCCGAAAGTCAACCTTCTTCTTCGGAGGTAAAAACTCGACTGACTTTTCTCAAATCGCAAAAATCTTCAGCCCACGCTTTCGGTGCATGACGTCATTCACATCCCCTATCTGGGATTTTATTTTGACATCTCTGAATGACACATACTCCCCGCGCGCGTGTGAACACCTACACTCATGTTGCACCTAACTAACCCATGCGCTAAGCGAAAGGTTCTCAGCCTAACTAAACAGAAAGGCAAGATATATAAAACGAAATCCCTCGACCATTATATCACACTCCTTCATATATTTTAATAAAAAGTTTTTTTTTACTGAACAAATTATATCAAGATTCTATTATTACGAGCAAAATATTAAATCAAAACAGATATTATTAGGTGTGATTCATTATCAAACGAACAAAACTGAAATTCGGTAACCAAAATAAAACCTCTAAATACAATTGTATAAATATATATATACTTACCCCAGGGCGATTCTCTCTCTCTCTCTCTCTCAATATATATATATATATATTCATGACCCCTGGTTACTAGCTCCGTTTGAACGACAATCATCAGACGCAAAATGGCGTATAAGTAAGTCGACTTCGGTATTTGTTAAGAAAATTGATCCCATGATATCTGGCGCGCATAAATGACTAAGAAACACGTCATGTGTTAAAGTTTTCTTAATAAATATAGAAGTCAAGCCACTCGTACACTATTTCCGCTCGGTGATTGCGGTAATACGTGAAACTAAGAGAAAGGGAACGGGAAAAGCAAGGTCGTTTTTTTAGATTTTATGTTTTAAACCTGTTCTGGCACAGTTATATCGACAACGTTTTTTTCATTTTTTCTAAAACAATTTGCTTTGACACACATATATATATACTCTGTTGTTACTCTAGGAAATATGTGTATATATTTGTGTTCATAAGTGTATATACATGCATACTTTTACACACTCACTCACCAGTTGCCAAAACACATACAAATACATGTAAATATAAACCGGCTCATTGGCCTAGTGGGTAGAGTATTCGCCAATGGCCAGGGAGACTGAGGTTCATACCAAAGATTTTAAAAATGGTACTTGATACCTCTTTGCTTAACCCTCTGCATTATAAGGTACGTATCAAGGGTAAAGTAGAGCAATCCAGGGAAAAGTGTAGCGCTCTCCCCTACACCTCTTTGTAGCAACTATTGAAAAGGGAGCCTTCAGGTCGCCCTCGACTAAAGGGAGACAACTTTACTTTATTTACTTATACATACATCAATTAGATTTCTTTAATAAACACTCATGCACTCACGCACCGGTAAAGTTCCGAGGAGTCGTGGCAAACGTGCTGAATTGGAACATTTTAGCGAGCACGACAACCAGACACTCTTCATATTAGGACTAAATACCATTATTAAAGGTATGAACCCTGCTGCTTAACCACACACACACACACACACACACATATATATATATAAGTGTGTGAGTGTGTGTAGTTATTGTTAGTATAATTTATTACGATTTTTACTACATCTTATTGTTGTTTCTTGTAAAGTTTAATTTGTCTGGTGCAATACGACTTGGCTTACCTTTCCTGCGTGTTATTCCAAAATGCTGACTCATCTAAGTATTAAACGAAACCTTCGTTGTTTTCCCTCTGCAATCTACAATCTGTTTTATGTTTGTTTATTCTCTTTAAAGGTGTTTTGTTATTTTTTTATTGTTTTGTCTTTTTACCTTTAGTTTTTTGTTTTTTGTTTGTTTTTGTTGTTTGTTCTTTTCCAAAAGCTTTTCTGTTTTTCCAATATATATATATATATATATATAGGTGTTCGTATTTGTATATGTGTGTGTGAGGATGGTGATCTATTTTAATATCAATTCTTACCACCTAACAAATCGGTTCAGTTGCAACAAAAATATTCTCAAATGTCAACAGGTACTTCATCGGGACTTTCCAGTTGAAGAAATGAAAAATCTTCGTAGATTCTTCTCATTTTCTTTTGAAGCGATGAACTTTACGTTTTGATCATCGTGGTTAGATATGGAGATGAGAAAAAAAAAGATTATATACAACATCAGATTGACATGATTTTTATTGAAAGAGTGTCATCAGAATGAATTTATTTATCAATTAATTTTATTTATCAGTTCACAAAAATTTATTTATCAATTAATTTTATTTATCAGTTCACAAAAATTTATTCATCAAATAACTTTATTTATCAGTTCACAAAAATTCATTTATCAATTAATTTTATTTATCAGTTCACAAAAATTTATTTATCCATTAATTTTGTTTATCAGTTCACAAAAATTTATTTATCAATTAATTTTATTTATCAGTTCACAAAAATTTATTTATCCATTAATTTTGTTTATCAGTTCACAAAAATTTATTTATCAATTAATTTTGTTTATCAGTTCACAAAAATTTATTTATCAATTAATTTTATTTATCAGTTCACAAAAATTTATTTATCAATTAATTTTATTTATCAGTTCACAAAAATTTATTTATCAATTAACTTTATTTATCAGTTCACAAAAATTTATTTATCAATTAATTTTATTTATCAGTTCACAAAAATTTATTTATCAATTAATTTTGTTTATCAGTTCACAAAAATGTATTTATCAATTAATTTCATTTATCAGTTCACAAAAATTTATTTATCAATTAATTTTATTTATGAACTCCCAAAAAGAAACTCAAACCTGGTTGCATTGTTATTATAAATTTATTTCGGCGGAGAATATCATTATACTCTTCGTCTCATCAGATGACTCCACCCTTTTGAATAAAGGTTGAAAAACAGCAAATATGGTTTACAGTCTATGAATGTGTATGAGAAAAAGAAAAGAGAAAAACTATATAAATTTAAATTCTCAAGTAAAAGTAAAAGGGGCTAAAACAATAAAGTATTAGAAAAATCAAGAACCCCCCCAAAAGGGTGTTCCTGTAAATTAATCCATCCTAATTTGAACATATGCTTAATTTTTCGTAGCAGGTGAAATTTTAAGAATAATGTAAGTTTGTAAACAAAACGATTATCTTCATATAGTTTTCCGTTTACTTCTTATACATATGTTAATTCTCTCATCTAATGGGGTATTAGATATTCTCCTAAAAAACACTTTTCGGCAGCCCAAACCCTAATTTTGAATCAATATCTAAAGTTCCAAGAATCTCCTTCTCTACATAGCCCCCACTGTCATATAATACTAGTAACTACTAAAATAGATGTTATTATTTCCAATAAAAATCATCCAGCTTTAATATCTCTGTTATTGTCAAGAGTAGGAGCCTCGATGGCCCCCAGTCAGGAATCTAAATTCACATAGGTTTTTCTCTTTATTTTTCTCATACACATACATAGACTGTAATCGATATTTGCTGTTTATCAACCTCGAATTAAACGGGTGCAGTCACCTGATGAGACGAAGAGTATAATGATATTCTTCGCCGAAATAAATTTGTAATGACAATTTAACCAAGTTTGACTTTCTTTTTTAATTGCATTGTATACACTCTGTGTGTGAATTTTTTGTAATGTAAACCTGGATAGAGAATATATAACAGCAGCCATACATCGAACATTCCCATTGATTTATATGGAAATCCTCATATATTCTATACGCGAATAATCCACACCCACTATCATCGGACGCTGACTGCATATTAATTGTATATATATATATATATATATATATAGTTCGTGGTCTGAAACATCGTTAGTAACCGGATTTTTACGTGAAATGTTTACTGTGTAATATTCAGTTGATATGATTAATATTCCACACTTCTTATAGAGCATTGATAAGAAAGGATATTATGTTGAAATAATTAAGTAATGTAATTATACTGAAAATCAAGTATTTGTCGCTTAAAATATAAGCTTTTTTTCTTCATTATAATCTGTACCTATTACAGCATTTTCGTATCGATACGAAGAGCCAGTTATGAAGCTGAAACCAGTCAAAAGACCTTAGAATATACGGATTGTTTTCACTTCAGATGAGTGAAATTCCCCATACATAGCTGCACACGCAGAAATGGAGTCTATGACAATTTTGACTATATCTGGTTGTTAGACTCCAATTCTGGTGTTTTGGGATGTGTGGAGTGCTCGTTGGTTGTCATTACACCCACTTCCACTCTGACTCGGAATATCAGCTTCTGTTCAGCTCCTGTTTTGGGGTCCGATAGTCCTGTCCAAAAATTAATACTATTGGGTAGGAATGCTTAAAATCATATAAATGTGTGAAAAAAATTATTGTTAACAAAGAATACTTGCTTGAAACCAAATAATTAGGTATCATCATCATTATCATGTCACGCTATCAGCGCGGATATTCCTGACCCTCTCTCGCCACGCCTCCCTATCGTCCTTTCCTTTCGGCAGATCCTCAGGGCTACATCCCGTATCGGCACAGAACTGCTGTATGTAAATTCTAGATGGACGTCCTACTTTTGCTCGTCCATGGGAATGGGTACACAGGACTACATCACTTATGAGCTCGTCCCTACTTCTCCAGTTGTGTCCTGCGTGTCTGGTTCGTCTAATTTTGGTAGTTTTCGTTATGGGTGATAGGTGGCCGTATAGCCGTTGCTAAGTCGGGTGCTGTTCAATATTGCTCGTAGCATTCCAGTGTAATTGCCGTCAGGCTGTTTCTGCATCCATTTCGTTAGTTTCCATCTGGTGGATCCATAAAGGGGTATCGACACGATCGCTGCTTGGAAGAAACTGCGCTTCATTTTATCGGTCAGGTCTAACCGAGAGTCTATCTATTGCTGTTCATGCCTTTGCCAGTCTCGTGTTGATGTCTGTCTCGGTTGATGAGACACAGCTACCTAGGTAGGTGAATTTGTCAACTATTTTCAGAGTGCTACCGTTTAGTGTGGATATGTCGCCTGTTTGATTAAAGCACCTGAATTCCGTCTTGTGTGCATTGACATGGAGACGAACGAACCACTGCAGGCACTGGCCACCAAAATTATTTGTATTTGATAGGAATGCTTGAAACCATTTAATACAGTGTGAAAAGAAATGCTTATTATTGAAAAATAAAAAAAAAGAGATTCAAAATGATTTTGATGGAACATTAAAAATCTTTATAATCATGATATATTCAAACATCGACAAATGAAACAAATTTTGACATGAAATGCTGTTAAATAAACCAAATTAAGACAAACTCGTAGTTAATCCAATTTTTCATTGGAAAAAGTTATGTAAAAACTTCGCTTTTTATATCTATAATATCAGCTTGTTATCCATTGCTTAAGGATAGTCACTCATTACCAATATATAATCTACAACAAAGAACAAACTAATATATATATCCAAACATTTGAAAATCTCGCGTATATATATATATATATATATATATATATATATACGCGAGATTTTCAAATGTTTGGATCTAATTAAACTTATCAATCAAACGGAAATAGATTTTAAAAGGAAGATAAAAATTCCTCAAGTGTATCGAAGAAGGATTCAGTCTATATTTTTATTCTATTTTCCTTTCACAAAAATTATCAGAATATACCACAATGAAACATTACAAGCTTTTTTTTCCTCTGTGAATACGCGATCGTAATTATCATGCATTCGGCTTGGCAATTTTTCTATGGATCTTAAAAATATTTTTTCATTATCCTCATTCTAATAAGGTGTAGACCGGTGCTTCGCGTTCCAAACTAAAGAATTCCAACATTAGATGGAAAACTTTATATCGTACCATTCTTATCACACAGAATCAGAAGGGAATGGCTTATAATGGGTTGCCTATTCCCACAAACTAATGGTGGGTCATTTGTTCCAGTTTTTATAACTTATTGGCGCCAAATCGGTTGCAAATTTATTTATGACTGTATATTTCATACGTAGAGTATTGCTATTTCGTCCCTCATTCGGATGTTTCAACACAGTCTCGTACGCGCATGCGCATGCACATATATTCACACGCAGATACACACAAGTACAATGATAGATAAGAACAGAATGAGATAGATAGATAGATAGATAGATAGATAGATAAATGATGTAGTGCTATTTTTCTGCTTATTCAGATAAAAAAGCGTCCACATATTCACAGAGATGCGCACATTACAGATTTAGTGAGAGAGATAGAGAGACAGAGAGAGGCAGACACAGAATCTGAGATAAAAAGACATTCTGAGTTACTTGAATATTTCTTCTCAACAGCCCGGTCCATTACATAACACGTTTTTTTTTATCTATTTGAAACAGTGTACACGATCCGTTATAAATGACATCGTATACAATATGCAATATACTCTGGTTAAAAATTGGCCTTGTTTGGCATCCTTCCTTTGCCTAAGTAGTTTAGACGAGGATTGGGATTGGTTTGGTTGGTTGTTTAGGTTTTATGCCACATCAACCTTTGCAGGTTATTTATTGCGATATCCATAATAAACAGTTCTAATTCAAACAATTCAGTTTAGCATGAGTACACAGTTTAATTGTCAAAAACATTTCTATTTCAAGCTATTCAGTTAAGTTAAACAGCATTAATTCAAACATTTCAGTTTAGTATGTGTATAGTTTTTGACCACATACAGTTAAATGCTAAAACTATTCTATTTCAATTCACTTTCGGGCAAATACCCTTGGGAAAGGTATGAACCCCCTTATCCTCCCAGCTATGGGATAAATAGTACCACCGCTGTTCTTCAAGGAAAATGGCTTTGGCATTAAATAACCTAAAAAGAGTTGATATGCCATTAAAACAAAGAAACCAAACCAAACCTATTCTATTTCAAGTAATTCAGCTTAGCATAAGTACACCGTTTAGTTATATTTGACCCATAGATAGGGCTCAATGAGGTGCTAATACACCGGGGCAGAATGGTTCTGGGAGCGATGGCAATGAAGAGGTACTCCGCATCCTCCTACGCTCCAGCATCACTGGAACCTTACCATCAGATTGTTTTGTGTAATATCAGAACACTGGTTGGGAGAGACTTAACTCTCGACAGAGATGCAGTCGGTGTATTCTGCAGCCCCACCTGACTGGGCCAGGGATTAGTTTGGTTTTATGACATAACAACAATTGTAGGTTATTTAATGCCAAATATATATATATGGAAGAAGAATGATTTGAACTCACGTGCCAACAGAGGAAAAATGTTTCAATATTGGTCAGTATGTCTTTAAGTCCTATGAATTTAAAATGCTGAATTTTACAAAATGTTATGCTGTATTTTTGTTTGTAAAATAATGCTTAAACTGTGCGTTTTAAATGTAAAGACACGCTTACTATAAACCCAAATTGAATATATGACTCTGTCCAAATGTCAGCGAACACGGCAAAACGTTTTTGAATCTTTTATAAAAGTTTAAAATTCTTAGAGGCCTAACAGTCGTTTAGAAGATAAAGTAAGTCTAAAACTCCCAATGCTTCCAGATAACACAAAAAAAAGTCATTTGTAAAAGCTCTATAATTCCTAAAGCCTCCTCGGCTCCCAACGGTAGTATAGAATAAAAACTAAAAAGCCTAAGAAAATGTCCCAATACCGCCAAAAAAAAATGTTCAGTACTGGTGAAAGTCTGACGAAAGTACCTTAATCTTGGACTTAAGTTAAAACTTAAATCAAAATTACCCCACTTTTTTTACGTACAAACGGGAAGCAGCATGATGTACGTAAAGGTATTTGAATGAACCCATGGACTACCAAACTCAATACCTAAACAGGTCCTGGACGAGAGTTTGACGACTTTACGCTCAGGATCGTTAGTTCGATCGGGGAACTACTGCTGCTCCTCTATAAGAGTGGCTTCTATAGAAGAGAATAAAATAGCCATCGAAAGATAACCATGACCCACACTCAAACCACATACACAAACCGCATCGCGTCCTGCTGAGGTTGGAGCCCTGGCCTCAGTGTACGAAAAATCGGCAACAGAGCTCAAACGACAAAAACTACTAAAATGCAAGCAAACACTACAAATAGCGACATTTAACGTAAGAACCTTAAATAGAATAGGACAACTACCAGAGCTAATCGCATCGGCCGTAGAACATAAGATTGACATAATATGCATACAAGAACACAGATACACACACACCGAAGATATCAAATATCACGAAACTGGCAATGGATGGTCGCTCGGCATGGAAAAACTCTGTCAACGCCGCAGTAGGAGGGGTAGGATTGCTTATAGGACCTAGAGCATTAAAAACGCTAAATAGCATTGAGAAAATACAACCTAGAATGATGGCAGCTACATTTAACGGCAACCCCAGAGCAACAGTCATCTCCTGCTACAGCCCTACCAATGTTAGCGAAGAAACTGAACTAGTCACCTTCTACGATAAGTTATCCTCATTAGTGCGTAGCATCCCGAAACACATGTTAGTCATTGGCGGAGACATGAATGCCCAAATCTGGAAAAAAGGAAACAACAAATACAGCCCCCACAACACGTCAAATAGGAATGGGCAACATCTAACAGATTTCATGATAGAAAATAGATTAGCATGCCTCAATACAAACTACCGAAAAAGGGAGGGTAAACTATGGACATACACGTACGCGAACAATAATAAAGCTCAGGTAGACTACGTCCTTATAAACAAGAAATGGAAAAATAGTGCAATGAATTGCGAGGCATACTCCTCTTTCGAGGGTGTGTCCACCGATCACCGAATAGTCACGGCGAAAATACGGTTAAGCCTACGAAAAAACGCCAAACGAACAGCGACCACCAAACACTATGGCTGGGCCCTTTTGAACAACAGAGATATGAGATAAATACGTATTAGAATTAAGAAACAGATTCGAAACACTACAAGAAAAGACGGAAAAAAGTACACCAACCGACGAATATGAAAATTTCGTCAATGCGCACCTCGAGGCAGCAGCGAAATGCATTCCAACAAAACTCAAAACTAAATATAGAGTCCCATGGGAAACTTTAGCGGTGAGAGAAAAACGTGCACTAGTGAAAACAGTCTCCAAAAACTATGGAAAAAACCCAACAAACACAAATGCCTTAAAACTAAAAACGGCACAATATCAATTAGCAGGCATATATTTAAAGGAACAGACAGAATACATTCAAAATCAGATGGATAAGATTAGAGACTCGGTGGAAGATAGACAATCTATGATAGCCTGGCAAACAATAAACGAAGTGAGTAGAAGAAAGAACACAGCCAAAGCAAAACTGAAAGCTGCAAACCAACAAGAAAGAATAAAACAGTGGAAAGAGCACTTCGAAAACCTACTAGGAAACCCACCGAAAATAACACATGAACCAATCACCAGAATAATTAGTAAACAATTAGACATTAAACTAGGACCGTTCACACAAGAAGAACTCGAGTCGGTTCTCAGAAAAATTAAAAATAGGAAAGCTGCAGGGCTGGACGAGATTCCCCCAGAAGTATGGAAGACCAGACAATTCGACAACATACTGCTCCGACACTGCAGCGTTGTATACAATCAAAATCTGATAGATAGATGGATGAAGGGATGCATACTCCCCTTCCCTAAAAAGGGGGACCTCGGATTAGCCAAAAACTACCGAGGCATAACACTTACATCCATAGCAGCCGAAATCTACAATGCCCCACTACGAAACCGAATAGAACCCAAAATCGACAACATACTTAGGAAAAACCAAAATGGCTTCCGAAGAAATAGATCCACGACCTCACAAATATTAACCATCCGTAGAATCCTTGAAGGTGTACGGGCAAAAAACCTACAAGCGACATTAATATTGGTCGACTTTACCAAGGCCTTCGATTCCATTCACAGAGGAAAGATGGAACAAATCCTACTAGCGTACGGCATACCTAAAGAAACAGTAGTAGCAATAACGATTCTCTATAGAAACACCAAAGTAAAAGTACGATCACCAGATGGAGACACGGAATACTTCGACATTGTAGCAGGAGTACTACAAGGAGACACGCTGGCTCCGTACCTCTTTATCATTTGTCTAGACTACGTACTTAGAACATCGATTGACAAAATCAGAGAGAATGGCTTCGAGCTGACGAAGAAAAGAAGCAGAAGGTACCCCGCAAAAACAATTACCGACGCCGACAACGCCGATGACATAGCGATACTGGCAAATACACCCAACCAAGCCGAAACACTACTGCATAGTTTGGAACGAGCAGCCGCAGGCATAGGCCTCTATATCAATGCACACAAAACGGAATATATGTGCTATAATCAAACGGGGGACATCTCCACTCTAGACGGAACCCCTCTTAAACTAGTAGACAAATTCACTTACCTAGGAAGCAGCGTCTAATCAACCGAAAAGGACATCGACACGAGGTTAACGAAAGCATGGACAGCTATCAATAGGCTATCGATTATATGGAAATCAGACCTAACCGATAAAATGAAACGCAGTTTCTTCCAGGCAGCGGTCACATCGATACTGCTATATGGATGCACTACAAGGACTCTAACAAAACGGCTCGAGAAGAAGCTAGACGGCAGTTACACAAGAATGCTGCGTGCAATCTTGAACAAGTCCTGGCGGCAATACCCCACAAGACACCAACTGTACGGCCACCTGCCTCCTATCACGAAAACTATTCAAGTTAGACGAACCAGACATGCAGAACACTGCTGGAGAAGTAGGGACGAAATCATAAGAGATGTACTCTTATGGACCCCCACACATGGCCGGGCAAAAGCAGGACGACCAGCACGAACATACATTCAGCAGCTATGTGAGGATACGGGATGTTGTCCTGAAGATCTGCCTGGAGCGATGAACGATAGGGAGGAGTGGCGAGAGAGGGTCAGGGATATCCGTGCTACCAGCGTGACATGATGATGATGATGATATATATAAGTACACAGTTTAGTTCTATTTGACCCATAGATAGGACCCTATCAGGTGCTACCAATCAGGAGCAGATTGGACCAGGGAGCGACGGCAATGAAAGAGTACTCTGCAGTCTCCAAAGCTCCATCATTACTGAAGCTTCGGCATCAGATTTTTTGTGTCATATTCAGGACACTGGTTAGGGAGGGCGTTAATCCCCTCGCAGAAATGCAGTCGGTATATTCCACTGCCCTCCCCCAACCGACTGGGCCTGAGTAGTTAGGTAAATATACGCAATACTTAATTCTTAAAAGTTTTATGGCTACTTCATTGATCGAGCAATAACCTGTGCTTTAAGCATGACTTGACCGTACCCTTTCTCCTACATCTTCTTGTTAATTTCTTAAATGTGATCTTTATTCAGTCTTTTTTAAGATAATTACTAGAGTGAGTCAAAAGTTTCGATATATTTTGTTGCATACTAGTTTGCAGCACGTATATCACGTGACTGAAGAAGTTCAAGCTCTGGTTGATACCCGCTGTGCTGGGTAGTATCGTGGTAGTCGGTGCGCTGACACATTGTGTATTGCTTCACTCCGTCTGTGATTTGAAAGCCACGCAGGTGAACGAGCACCATAGTCTGATTCGGAAACTTATTCCTAACGAGTACGAAGTAAACCATAACGTCGTGAAAGTTACAAAAGCATTTGTATGAAAACCGAAAGCACTGTTGATCACGGATCAAAAAGAAAGATACGGAAAGACTAGGAAAACCTAAAACCGTGGATTCCAAAGCCATGATCCAAGCCATAAAGCCAAATAAATCGAATAGTACGTTTGGACCTATCAAGCGAACTCACAGTCTTGAACGTTTCGTCAGCTTCATCCTCTCAGTAAAAAAGCATCGGGAGCTTCCAAATTGTTCCTTAGGATACCAAAATATTGCAAAAGTTTTGACTCAACCAAGTATTTATAGAACGTAAAGTTTTTACAGATATCGTATCTACTGGTGTTTGTTGTTGATAAAGTGACAGTAAGTCTCATCAAGATATAAGCACAATTCAGAGAATCATTTATTTATAGTTGTGGGTTGTTGAAACTTCTCAAGAAAAACTAGTTCCATTTACTCGGGATTAAGTAGCTACGAGTATGTCCACTATTTCATCAACTCCCTTGGTATTTTGTTTTAAATTTGATAGTGTCTGAATTTACACCGAAAAATATTGTGGTTTTATTGGAAATCAGGTCGCGTAATGTCTGATCGTTATTCCAGAACCTTCCGTAGTATTTTTAATCAATTTTTTTTTATTAATACTAGCTAAACTTTGTTAGGAAAAATATATGGTTTTCACTGGAAATCAGTTTACTAGAAATCTCTTCAAAATTGCTGTCGTCTCCCCAATATTCTAGAATCATTCTACTTATATTAATTTCTAACTCTTGTCAAACTTTCACTCTAAAAACTGGTGGTTTTCACTGGAAATCAGCAGACTAAAATCTTTTCAAAACTGCAATACTGTTCACAGAATCATTTCCTACAAAACAGTCTTTTCTTTGTTAAAAAATTAAGATTGCTTTAAACGTAGAATTAAAATTATCCCTTTCCATTGGCCTGTTGTCGATGAACATGATTTCATTTTTTATGATAAAATTTTAATAAAGTTAACATTGTTTTTATATCCTCTCTGTTAAACAGAATTACTCTCGGAATACTATTGGTTATATCATTCAATGACACAGCAACCTTTCTGAGTTATTCAATACAAAACCAAGTAATATATATATATATATATATATTCAGAAGTATTTGAGAAGTTTGTAGGTAATATTATTTATTAATGAATTGTTAAAGCTCATTTGTATGCTCGCAATAAAAGGGTTTCAAGTATTCCTGTGTAACACTTATAATTCTATCTAATATTAATCATTTGTTTTAACACAGTTTAAATAGTTTTGAGAACTGCTCTCTCCACCATATTAACCTTCAACCCCCACCTTAAATTATCTTTTATATAAAATAGGGATGGGTACATTTTTGGGACAAGAGCAATTAAAAAATACGGTCTTGGACAATTATATAGGTCCTATGGCTTGATATGACCAGCCGATTGATCAGATCAGGCCTCTCCGACCGCTCGTCTGGCCTAGTGTTGCAAGTCACTTGACCACCTTGATTATCAGGTCAAGGACTGTTCAGTCACCTGGATCTTGTCCTGAAACATTACAGGTCACCGGCTACAACTGACAAGTGGACTCATTTGGGGAGTCTTACCCTCTGCAGAAGTATTGTCAGCGTATTCTACAACCCCAGCTATTGGACACTTCCTATGAAGAAAATGCAACATGACGCAATTTACTCGTCCAGAAATTTGAAAACGACACGCTGTACTGCGTGACATTCACGACAGAGGCGCCTACATGAAGATTTTACCGCGTTTTGCTGTCATTCTAAGGACGGTACAAAGAATTTGAAAGAGTTGAATATGTCCAGTGGTGATTATGAAGGTAAGATTGCTTAGAAGCTTCACTCCGATCATTCTGATCATTCTGATAAAAAAGAACTTCCAAATTTCTTGGTGAAATATAGGCCGTGATTTACAATAATAACAGCAAGTCAATCAGATCACTAGCCAGAGACATGGAAGTGTCTGAGTTTCCAATCAGGCAATTAGTGCATGAAGACATTTTGTATTTCTGATTTAAAAAATCAGAAATACTGAATTTTTATTACTGGGCATGAAGAACAAGAGGAAAGGCGGTGCTGTAAAGTTATTAACAAATTTAAGTACTCCTTCAACCGAAATTGCTTTGCTTTTTTTTCAGATGACATCAATTTCTGCCAAGATCAGATGGTAATCATAAGGATCAACCACTGGTTTATTCTGTCTCCTTAAAATGTACTAATAGTGATAAAAACCATACACTGAGTCCACGCGGTGGTGTTTGGAGTTGTCACAAGTGATAGTGACGTTATACCTCGATTAATCCTCCCACTTGACTAAAGACCCAAGACAAAGGCCTATATCAAGTGCCCGGAAGAGTTAGTGTTGCACTGAATCGAGAAAGTGGCTGCTGGAAGACCCTACGTCTATAAACAGGAATCTGAGTCATGCCACACAAGCCAGAGAAACTAGTGTTGGCAACAAGAAAATTTTTCCAACCACTTGAACCCTAAAATTATTAGATGAACAGAAGACACGGTTAACAGCAGCATTTATCAATTTTCATATATCTGAAAAAGGGAGATATCAGTGTTATTTTCATTTTTCCGTAATTTCTCTATCGCACCCTTATATATATATATATTTACTAATCTAATATCTAACAGCATTCACGGTACCAGAGAAAAACGAAAAAAAAAAACCTGCCAGGAACAAGAGATAAAAGTATCTCGAATCACCGCCGAGAGAAAAAAGAAAAAAAATTATAGGTCAAAAAGAAAGAAAAGGCCACCTTCGTCTGACCCCTTGAAAAAAATCAAGGGATACGCAGTCAGTGGTCAAAAGAAAACTAAAACCTTCCGTGAATCCTGCAATGCTACAATTACAAAAGTGCTCAACACGAGTGGAGCCAATTATAAAATTAACTTAAATCGCGAGTCGGAAATCTTCTACTAAAGTTTCACCTTATCGGATCATCAGGAAGCCTATATACATAGTTAGGCTTCGACTTTAGTCGAAGTTAGTCTTCCTGATGATCCGATAAGATGAAACTTTAGTAGAAGATTTTCGACTCACGATTTAAGTTAATTATATATATATATATATAATGCATAATTTTACATTTAAATAAGTAAAATTTTGACATTAATTTCAAAACATCTCTCTCTGTGTCTATCTCTACTGATCAGGCGATAGTAAACCTTTGGAATGTCACCCAGTCGTTCATTTAACCAACGAAATCTCAGTCGAACCAGTCGTCTGCCCACGTTGTGAGTTTTTAGATCCAGACAACTCAATCCCCTGTTTAGGCCAAAAGCCGCCATAACCGGACCGGCTGATCATTTGATAATTAAAAAAAATAGAGTTGAAGTTCAGATAACGATAAACACAGAGTTGAATAATAAAATTGTGTATTTTGTTAGAAAAAAACAATTTACTGTTAAGAAAAATAGAAGTTGTTATTTTGATGTTCCATTCGCCGTAATTACGAAGCAGAATTTCTCGAAATGCTGCCCCTATCTTGTCGCGGTCAGTCTAAGTCCACGGTCAGTCAATGCTTTACGTTATTTTTTATCTTCAGCTCGTGGGAACAACAGAGATGTGAGAGAATTTGGTCATCTCCGAATCTGGTGCAAGGTTCTTTTTACAGGAGCTCCTTCCTGCTTTGATCTCAACTCCGCAACTATTCTTCAACTCTGTCGCTTTTCGGCAAAAACTGAGTTTATGTAATTGTTTTTCTTATTTCCACGTAGGCGTATCTCATCAATGGCCTTCTCCTTAATTAATTCCATTCACTGCTGCTTTCTGAAACCCAAACAGTGCCTGCCACCAGAAGGGAGGTTGGTTGCCTCTATACACTTTCTGCTCCGATTCCTACAATGGGGTATTGCCTCCCACATGAATTATCACTGTTCCCTTCTCTCATCACGTGACGTCATGTTCAGCAGATGACTCACTTCGAAAAATTAATCAAAAATTTCCATTTTTTAAGGCTTTTACTCATAAAACAACACGGGTCAACCTGGCTGACCCCTTCGTGACCCTATTTCCTGTTCATCATTGTTTTTGCCTGCTGTCTCCCTGCTAACAATAGATATAACTTTTCCTTACTTTCTTCATTTTTCTGGTTAGAAAAAACGATTTCATGTATTTTTATATTTTCTCTGGGAGTTAAAGATTAAACAATATTTTTCGTTTCTTTCTCATTTTGACAATCTATTATATTATGATATTATAAAAACAATGTACTGATTTAATTCTTCTAAAATCTGCACTGCTTATTGTTCTTTGCTTTATTAAAATAACTTCCCTCGCTTATAGTAATAAAACGATATCCCTGGCTTTTTAGAAAAACACTGTTTTTCCTATTTTCTATCTATTTCAAATTATAAAAAAAACATATATTCTCGATTTTTCAACGCCAATCTTCTAAAATCCACGTACAACAGTGATTCTTCTAAAATCCTCGCCGAATATCTTTTAATTATATTAGGCTAGACTTCGTAGACCCAATATGCTCAGTTATATTCGGAAGACTTCAGAAACTTTGTATTCTTATGGATATTTAATTTCTATATTTATCATTACGGCAAGAAAAATCATCCCATGTAGGGATTCGTTCTGTCTTCCACAAAACCTTGAACATTCCATCCATGACTTCCAGATATTGTGGAAGAAAAAGAAGAGAAGAATTTCTGCGGATTAATTTGCAAGAACACGCTCAACGAATATTAAGTTTATGAAGAAAATATCTATTAAAAAGATTAAGGAATATAAGTTCTACCTTTTCTTCTGCACGAGAAAGTAAAGAATTTACACATGAACTGTTTGACCGAGCAAAGAACTAAGGAAATTAATTTGATCTTCGGAGGAACGAGTCAGGTTAACTTCAACCCAACTCAAAAATTGGCGAATGGCTTTCTTTTCTTATCGTAGATTCCTCAATGAAACGAAAAATAGAAAAAAAGCACCGACTTCTAAACTAAAAAAACTTGCTAATATAAATTTCGCCCGCAGTATAACGGTTTAAAAGTCTATCTTGCTGATTTGTTGTGAAGGGATTTCCTATTCTTACAAAAGTACCAACCATTACATCAAACTAATCTAAACTTAGTATTTATGTTTATAGAGTCTGCTATATGACTAAAATCAGTCAGCGACTTTCTACCGGAGATAGTGATCAGTAACGAGCAAAAAAAAAAAAAAAAGACTTCCATTTTCAATTTGCAACCCAGTCTCACTAAGCATAAGAGCAAAACCATCTTATTATTAGTCACAAACCAATAATTTGTATCTCATATCTCATATCTTTCACTTTCTCACACTCATTTACTTACTTACAACATCTCTCTCTCTCTCTCTCTCTCTCTCTCTCTTGTTCTCTCTCTCTTGTTCTCTCTCTCACATTCTCGTTCTCTCTCTCTCTCTCTCTTGTTCTCTCTCTCACTCTCTCGTTCTCTCTCTCACTTTCTCGTTCTCTCTCTCTCTCTTATTCTCTCTCTCACTTTCTCGTTCTCTCTCTCTCTCTCCCTCTCTCTTTCTCACCACACACACACACACACATACATATATACATATATATAAACACATGTTTATTCATATATATATATATATATATATATAAACATGCCTGAATAAAAACGTATTTTATTGCATGAGATTTTTGGAGCCATGAAGGATCTTGAGTAGTTGTTGTCCAAATCGACTTGAAATTTTGGCAATTTTTCAAAAATACCAATGTGAGTCCGTCTATTCAATCTTGATTGATAAGGAATAAAATTTTAGAAGGATAGTAAAAAAAATATTCTATTAAGAAAACATTTTTCCAATATTTACTATTCAGAATTGCAATAAAATACGTTTCTTCTTGCTGAAAACATATAAACAGAACTCTCTCACTCTCTCTCTCTCTCTCTCTCTATATATATATATATATATATATGTGTGTGTGTGTGTGTGTGTGTGTGTGTGTGTGTGTGTGTGTATTATGATTAAGATTTTACATTAAAAGCATTTGTAACTCTTAAAATCTTTGATTCGTAAAATCTTTACACAAAAAGGCAAAGCAGTATGGCAATATATTTCATTTAGAAAATATATATGCGTGTAAGATTTAAATCAGAATAAAAACTCACCGCTATATATATATATATATATATATATATATGACAGTTCTGTTTGTTCCATCTTGGTAAGCGTTAAAATGACAAACCATATTGATAATGTTTTAATATACAGACTAAACGAAGTAGTCTTACGAGATCGCCAAAGGAAGAAAAACAGCCTCGGGTTTTTATATATGTAAATATTGCTCCTATTTTCAAGGGAATAAATTGTAAATACACCGCTTACCAATGTGTTGTAAAAATCTAAGTCGTAAACTCTTCTATACTTCAATTTGAAATAGAAAATGAATTTTGATTTTATCAATAAATTCTTTATGCCATTAGTAAGAAGAAAGGTTGGAGAAGATCATTATGAAATTTTTCTTTGAAGAATCAATATAGAATTGAAATATTTTCTTTCAAATATTCGGCAGAGTTTCGCAATAAACCACCTGTAATTAATTTATCACAGTTTCAGTTTGATTTGTTTTTGTTTATTTGTTTTTTCAGAAATTTCTTTGAATTATTAAATAATGAATCGTGCGGATTCTGAATGTATAAAAGATATTGCTAAAAAAATATTTTAATAATTTTTAAGGTGGGTTCAATTTTTGATATCGATCCTTTTTAAAATATGAACACAGACTTTTAAAATGAAAAACAAGCTGGTACGAACAGAAATTTAACCTTTTTTTTCTTGAAAAAGGTCTTTATTGACTTTTTAAAATACATTTCTAATTATGTTCCAAACAATGCAGATTATACACTCTAATCCGAAGTAAAAAAAATAGGGAAATGAAAATTTTACTTTAGACATAACGCTCGGATACTATATTCTCGTCCCATCAGAATTTACTGTTAGACAAAGAAAGAAAGAAAGAAAGACGTCCACAGACAATGTTAGTCGATATTACATGTTCGATTAATTAATTTTGACAGCATATCAACTCATCTAAGTTCATTTTATACCAAGAGGTTTGGGAATCGCATCCACTGTACGTTAAAATTCCCATTTTTGTATCGTTATTCTTTAAATTTTTTGTTGAGAGTTATGTGATATCAAGTATTCCTACCTACTACAAATAATTTGTATACGGTTTCAAGTATTCCTATTAAATAATTTATACACAATTATATAGTTTATAGTATTTATTTCTTTTTGACATTTGTTTGAAGACAGTTATATGGTTTCAAATAACAAATAATAATCCTTAGCTTTAAGTAACTATTTTTAATACAAATAATTTACAGTTATATGGTTTCAAGTATTCCTTTCTCGTACTAATAATTTCAAAACCTATTTATTTGACCTCTAGATGGAAGACTAATAATCAATCCATGTCAGAGGGGACCTGTAAATAATGGCAAAGAAGGGGTGCTCCAGACACTCCATATCCCGAGAAATGGAACCTAACCATCAGATGCAGTTTAACGTCATAACCAAGACACCTCTTTTGGGAAGGTTTCTTACTCTTCGAGAGGGAACAGAGTCAGAGAATCCTAAGCTTCTCTGACAGAGTGGAGTCTTCAATCCAGTAAATCCTGAATAGGGAATAATTTTAATGAGGACAAATAAAATACTCAAAAATAGAATATTAAATTTAAATATTCCTGAAGAAGGTTATTACAATCGTAAAGTTAAAAGTCGACTTTCCTTATCGATTTATCAAATTTTGGATTATTTTGTTTTTCAATTTTTTACGCACACACACACACACACACACACACACACACACACACACACACACACACACACACACTATATATATATATATATATATATATATATATATATATACACACACACACACTATATATATATATATATATATATATATATATATATATATAATTTTCGCTCAAAAAATAGTTTTATTTCAACAAATCGGTTAATCAGTGATGACGAAAATTACAGAAGATCAGATAGTAAAATGATTGATTTATTTTCTGCTTGATTACCAAAAGTACAATGAGTCTCAAAATCGATGCAACCCAATAATATGATAATGATTTATTACTGAGACAAGTGCAATGGCGGTCATTTGGAACACGCCCGGTAAAAAATACATCCTTTAAGCTACGGACATCAAATCAATGTTTTTTAATTGTTATTATATAAGCTTCCGGGACATGCAATTCTTTTTTGAGTTTCTTGTCTCAGTAAAAATTATTATCATATTAATGGGTTGCATCTATTCTGAGACTTGAATGATTTTGTCTCCAAATAAGTTGTGACGCAAAATATTTTCCCCTCTTGTCCAAGGCATTTTGATCGAGGATTAATAGATATTATAGTATACTATTTACAAATTTGAAACAAAAAAGAACTCAAGATTATTTTAGTTGAGTTATTAGCAGTCACGTGAGCCTCATGTATACTGAGACACCCTATACTTAAGACACAAAGGCGTAATTATGAAGCACCTAACAAAAATCAGAATCACTATTCAAAAGTCGTTGTTTTACGCGAGAAGCTTACAAAACATAATGTTACAACTGAGTACTTTTAGAGAGCACCATCCACACCTAATATAATTGTCAGGATAAGGGACTGAGAAGACAGGGTCATTAAACAGAGTCGGAGCGGTGAAATTATCTTATGCACCGTTCAACCATTTTGATGAAGAGATGAGTGTCTTTTGTCAATCATTTGAATTCCCAACAGTTTAATTGATTACGATCATTAATAATCAGACATGAGATTTCATTAACTAATTCGATGCAAATTATCTCCCCAATACAAATGATTAGGAAAAGAAAGAGGGAACTAGAATTTTCTGTTTTCTTTTACCCTTGGGCTATTCAAGAAAACAATATACCCTCTAACTTGCTAGTCTCGTTCTTATAGCAAATAATTGAATTTTTTTTTAATTTTAAGTATTTTAAATATTTTACTTTAACTTCTTAATAATTAAAACAAAACACAATATTAGGAGCTAATTCTATGGGCATATTAGTTCTTTTTAAGAAGTTACTGTAAATATTTTTCTCTTTTTTTCTCTTTAAAATGATGCGGTTTTATTTTGTTTGATATTTTAACACTTTATTTTCAAGAAAAAAAAGGTTAAATTTCTGTTCGTACCAGCTTGTTTTTCTTTTTGTTTCTTATTTTTCTTCTTTTTTATGGGTTGTCTTTTAGGTTCTTTGATTTTTTTTTTTCAATAAGTTGCCGACGAAATTCTCTTTTTTTAAAATGTCAGTTGTTGTATCTTATTTACTTCCACATAAAGTTCAAATATTTAGACAATTGTTTAAAATAACTTGAAATTTTGATCATTAAAGACGAAATTTTAGACGGAAAACAAAACTTCTTTTGATGATTATTCAATTTTTTGGCTTCGGAAAACCAAGAAAATATGAAACCCATTGAAATGATTTACAGTTTTTAACTCTGAATTGTTCTGAGTATTTGTGACATTCATGTTTCAGATGTTTAAAAGGAATTATAGAATATCTGTAAGTTTATTTTGTTTAATGTGGGTTGTTTTGCTTTTTTATATTATTTTAAACTGTTTTAAACTGTTTAGTTTGAGAAAAGTTTTGTAAATTCTTATTGTATTAGACGGATATTAGGATAAGGGTTGTGTTTTCATGCATAATATCCGACAAAAACTTGTAAAAATTCTAACATGTATAATATATTTGAGTTGTTCATTACCCTGAATAAGACTTACCAGAAAGAACATTACAATATATATATATATATATAATATATATATATATATATATATATATATATAATATATATATATATATATATATATATATATACTATATATATATATATACTATTATATATATAATGTTGTTTGCTATATTCATAAATAGTAAAGTTGGCAACAGTAGTTGAAGGTGACTCAAAGGCTCCATTTTCGATAGCTGCTATACAAAGAGGTAGGAGAGGGCGAATTCCTTTCCCTGGATTGCCCCACTTTACCCTTGATACTTACCTTATACTGATG